>VYZS01008408.1:9910-60643 GCA_013400695.1 Neodrepanis coruscans | reverse complement strand
ACAGTCTATCTGTTTAACAATAAGAACAAGAAAATAACAACAGTAATAGTAGTAGTAATAGTACTAGAATAAAACCAACTTAATTCTAAATAAACCTGAAAATGTGGGAAAAGCTCAGTTCTACATTTGTCTTTTGTTTTTTTTTTTTGTGACATAAACATGTCTGGTACATCATTTGTTCCTGTCTTACAAACTACTTCAATATAGTGAGATTTATAGGGATATGTTTAGTTTATCCCTGCTTTGAGACTTGATTTGATTACAGCATATAAGCATTATCAGAGGAACACTGTAAACCAAGAGCTGTTTAATGTAACAGAGACAGAAATAACACAGAAGAAAAGGTAAGACTTAAGGCTTTAGTAGCAATGAATACTATTTTAACAACACAAATGAGATTAGAACAGATTACCCAATGAAAATGGTGTCTTCTCTATTAGTTTTGTCTTCAAACAGACACTTGAATGTCAAGGTGATGGTTACCTTTTCTATAATAGTCTTGTCTCTGAACCACTGTGTGAGGTGAAAGAAGACCTGGGGGAACCCGCCCTGGGAGCAAAGACCAAAACATCAAATTTTCCTCTTCTCCTAACACAGTTCCCTAATCACCATCAAGCAATTATGTCTCTCTAAAAAGAAAACAAGTGGTAACTTTGCTGAAAAATCATTAGCTATATAATTAATCTATGTAGATTTGACAAGAACTTCCCTAAATTAAGTAGACTGGATCGCACTGCGGTATAAACAATCTTGTTTGTGACCAAGGCTTCAGTATTTCAGTTCAGCAGATAAGGGTGAAGCTTCGACCTGCTTTGCTCAGTTTTCTAAAGGGGCTGCACACAACTGCACCACTGGACTGGTACATTAAAAATAAACTTTGTCATTGGTGGGTTGTAATAACTCACAAAATTTTAAAAAGTGGCATTTTCCTACAGTCTTATAGACAGGTATTACTAAATTAAAATAATGTGTGGTGTGTTTGTTTATTTATTAGAAAAGGATATGTTAACTGTAGTTTAATGGACCAGGAGATTTTGCTGTTTCAAAATGAAATATGACTAACAGTTGAATATGCTTTCTAAAGCTGTTCCATTGGCATCCAACTGTTCAAACAGTTAATACTTTTATATTTTGAAAAGCAAATTAAATTAACTCTCCAGTGTTAATATACATTACATATACATATGGGAACCCTGATTCTCTCATTTTGGATGAGACCATGACTGTATTAACAGAAGGCTTTCAGAGAAATCTATTTACTGGTTTATATTCAGCACAAAGCACCAAATAATAAGGCACCAATATTTTTATTTTTCACATGAAGCACTGCAGTATGATCCCACACATCCTAAGACTGGTGCTGAGAAGAATGTCAGCTCTTGCAGGTTGCAGTTGTACCTCCCTTGTTGTGTGTAGTTCATGGTGCTTCCCAAAAGCCTGCATTTTCTTGCTTTTCTTAAAATGGGTGTTGGTTTATCTTTAATAAAGTGCATTTCTTCTGAGATCCCTTTTAATGCAATGGCAGAAGTTTCCAAAAGGGTGATTAAACTGTAGAAATCTCTAGGAGTAGCAGAGTTTCAGGACCAAGCCTCTCTACTGTACCACTGACAAAGAGCTTCACTTTCTACATAGATTGTGCTGCAGGAATCTTTAAAAGTAAACAGAGTAATTCTTATTCCTAAAGCCTGCAGTTGTCATAATGCAGTCAACATTCATCACTCCCACTGTGCTGGAAGCGTGCTTTCCAGTGTTTCCATTGCTTCTGTCCATCAGATGAACTTGATTTTCCTGTAGGCTTTACTTATCTGCATTTTGTTGTCCCTGGGCCTGATTCAGCCTGAGTGGCACAAGGCTGGCTTTGGGAGCATGTGTGGTCCATGTGAAGTGTTGGAAGCAGGACAACTAGCCAGGTTTTAAGATTGAGGCATGCTGATAACTTAGTATGAAGTAATGATGATGACAAGTAGGCTATGTTAATGCGAAGGATACCTCATGGTTCTGAGGAGCACAGGGGCTTGAAAGTGTGGGACTGGAGGCATTCACTGCTGTACTGATGTTCTGCTAGAGAGAGCACAGTATGAACTAACTGGTGTTTGTTTTTGTTTGTCTAAGCCTCAAACTCTAAACCACAATTTAATCCCTTCTCCTCTGGAGCCCTTGGAGGTAGAAAACAAAGTTGTGGTAAATCATATCATTAGACTTTAATAGCCAATGAACAGTAAGTAACATTTTTTCCTCACAAGGGAGTTATTTAATGTTTAATGAAAATACCAATTTACATAATTCACTTGCAGTGTAAAGGTCACCATCAGTCTGTCACTAGGATAACAGGGTAATTACTTAAGATGACTATCTTCCATCCATAAAAGAATGTTAATTTGTTGAAAAAGACTATTTGAAATTTTTGTATTTTAATTATTATATCATCTTTATTCTATTTTTAAGAATGTCAGAACTTCTGCAGCAGAGCTCTCAAGGCTGTGTATCACTTTCTCAAAGGCAGTGGATGTTGAGACCAGGCAGACCAGGCTTCTGTACTAGCTCCTAAAAGCCTTTGATTTGCCTCAGTCTTCCATCTGCCTCATTCACCTTCAGTATTTGACAGTAGATATTTGCAAAGGTAGATAAACATCAACAATATCCATAAATATGAGAAGTTTGAGGATATCTGAGTGACAGACCAGCATACAAGGAGGTGTCTCAGTTAAAATACACAGCAGTTCCACACTGTGTCCCTTCTGAAAGTGAGGAGCATTCTCACTCTGTGCTGGGATCAGAAGACCCTGCTCACACTCCATTACTAAAACCTCTGGGGTCACAAATACAATATTACTCAAATACGGGCCCTTTTTTCAGGTTGTGGTCTGTGAGGAAATGGAGAGTGGTTCTTAGTAAAGCACAGTCACTTAGTAAAGGCGAACCTCTGGAAATGTGTAGAGTCTTTGCATGGCCAAGCCCAGCCAAGGACTTAGACATCAATACATTAATGTAAGAGGAAGAAGCTTATGGAAACATCTGCTGGGACGGAGTGACAAGACCAGCACTGACTCCTTACAGCTGCACACAATAGGCTGCTTTGGGCCAAGATCCAACACCATGCCCAGAATGTTTGCAAGGAATATCCAAAACTGGCATCCAGCTGCCAGCTGTGCTGGAGCACTCTGCATTCCCAAAGGAATATGTGTCAAAACTGGACTGCAACAGAGACTTCTTAAATTCTGAGTACGTGCAATGTAGCCACACTCATACCAGAGTATTCGTGGTGTTGGAGTACTTCAAAGTACACCATCCTGCTCCTCTGGGGACATTCCTACCAGGGCCATCAGCAAGGCTTGAAAAGATGACTCAGTCTAATAAACTCCTTTTCCCTTTGCTGTAAAGCCAGCATGTCTTATACATGACCTTCATGACAACCCTAACCCATGCATGTCTTATACATGCATCCTCATGGTGCATCATAAGGATTTCTTTAATACAGGAAAGCAGCCCTGAGTGAATGACATACTGTTTGCGGAGGGACAAACCTACTTTTGCAACTCAGCACAATAGACTAAAACCACACTCTTTCATTTAATGATTACTTCTGTACAAGGCTTTCCAATAATAAGCACTTACATATTTTAAACCTGAGCAAGCCAAACATTTCATTTATTATTTACTTGACTCCACTTTAGTTCATTAAAACCTCTGCAGCATTGGAGAAGGTGGAGAGGGCAATATGACTAGGATAGTATGATTAGGGCAGGGCAAATGGGGTTTCTCGCAGCTGGGAGTTGAGGAAATTTTGTTCTTTCCCTGAAAGAAAGCAGTGCTGGTTATCCTTGGCCAGGCCAGGGTGGAGCTCCAGGCACCACATTTCTCTGCCTCTCAGGTGAGGCTTTGGGGATAAGCGTTAGCGCTGCACAGAATGACCCCAGCTGTTCACCTACATGTGCCCTGGGCTGTATTTCTTAGGGATAACTCCTCAGCTCTCCTGTGCTGTGATTCAGAAGGCATCTGATTGCATTAATACAAATAATCATATATATACGTGTTTGTGTTAGTTGCCACCGTGAAACAGAACAGATGTAACACCTTTATTAATAAAATCCTGGCAGCTATAAAAGATGGGGGATTCCAGCCTGTACCGCAGCAGCAGTGAGGTCCTGTTAGGGCTGATGTCCTGGCCTGGCCTCAGGCTGACCTCATCCCCAGGGAGGTACCCAGGGCTGGGGCTGCCCACGCTGCTTGCCTCGCCCTGCTTCCTCACAGAGAGCTGAGGCACCACGCCAGCTTTTCCTGGCCAAGGACTAAATGTGAATTTTATGCAAAATCTGTCTTCTGTTTGCATTCAATCACAAAACTTCTTTTTCCACCTCCCTGCAAATCAAGACCCAGGAAAACAGTATAAGAGATAGTGCTGGATTTAGGCAGATTTGTGGTCAGAGACTCCTCTGCTCTGCCCTCCACCGTCATGGTGAGCCAGGGTATGACCATTCCAGTTTACTTTCTATCTACTTCACAGCTAATGTCTTGGGAGCCATCTCATTTGGGATCTGTGGCTAGTCACTTCAGTTTTGAATGTAGGTTTTGTGTGATTTCCAAATTCAGAACTCTACATTAAAGAGAATTGGAGCACAATAAAAATGAGGCTTACAGGACCAGCCTGTCCAGTCAGTCAAGAGGGTCCTTACAGGGTGGTTTTCTTGACACATAAAGGCACATAAATAGATACTTTGGCTTTTTGGTATTCCTGGGAGTGGCCAATAGCAGTCATACGGAAGAACTTCCCAACAGCAGCATTTCCATACAGTATACCAGCCTTAAGCTCTCTGAAGTTTAGGCCTCCTTAAACCTCAAGTGGTATGCTTGTTTTTAAAAAAATTAATGTAACTCAGCATCTAAAAATAATCCAATGGAGTCATACATTCTCTTGTTCTTCAACATTTGAATCATTGCAGCTGACTCCACAGTGTCATAAAACACATTCTGAGAAAGAAAAACATCCAAAAATTTTCCCAGAGCAAAATACTTAAAAATAAACACAACATCTCACTCTGTAAAGCACATACCTAAGCCATGTTGTTTTGGAAAGTGCTGGAGGCTCTGGATGAGGATGAGGAAGTTCTGGCCACTCCTTGCTGCCCAGAGGTCACACATGGCCAGAGCTGTGGGCAACCCATCAGCCTGTGTGTAATTCAGCCTGCATCAAGCTCTTACTTACAGTTGTTTTCCCTCACTAGCTCAAAACCTGAAAACAATTAAATTGCTAAAAATTTGATTCTTCTCCAAAACTGAGATATGTGGTGCACG
The DNA here is from genome assembly GCA_013400695.1 of Neodrepanis coruscans. Classification (NCBI taxonomy): domain Eukaryota; kingdom Metazoa; phylum Chordata; class Aves; order Passeriformes; family Philepittidae; genus Neodrepanis; species Neodrepanis coruscans. Next base: position 55,351 of record VYZS01008408.1, on the reverse strand, counting down.
TCCCATGTGTGCTAACAGAGGATCAGTGCATCAGCACAGGGCTCAGAGCAAACACCAGAAGTGCTGCTGGGGGACCAGTGCTGTCCCTGCCGTAAAGCTGCTCCGACAGCCAAGAAAACTTACTCCCCAGCTGGCAATGAGTAGTGTGAAGCAGGAAAATTGTCTTCATTAGTGTTACACATTCTTCTGTCTTCAACCAGCAGCTTCAAGGAGGCACAGAGGAATGGCTGCACCCCAAATGCTGTGTTAACTAAATCTGCAAATAGATAAGCCCCTGCTGTTCATATGCTGCTGCTCAGGTGGTTTCTGGTAGCCCCTAAAATGACTAGAATCATCTCCAGAATGCTCAAATTATTAAAAATAGCAGTATCTTATTCTTATACACTACAATTTCATAGTCATTTAATTTGGGAGTGTATAAAGGAAAGGAGGTTAAGCCAAGCCCTGCCTGGATTTAGGCACGCGATTTTTTTTTTTTTTTCAGTACAAAAAAGAAAAACGGGTGAGACATGTTCCTTTAGGTGGCTTTGATTCATCACCCAGCACTAGCTCTGAACTTGGTGTGCCTCGTCATCACTGTGTGTGACGAATACTCCTGAGTGCCCAGAGCACAGCCAGTACCGAGGGACTGATGCACCCTCGTTTAGGAAGCCGGGAAGCGTTGCCCTCAGAGAATGCAGTTCTCTAAGATGAAAACCTCAGTGAGTGCTAAAACAAAACCAGTCTGCAAGGTGCTCCAGGGGGAAAGGAGGCATAAGTCAGATCTGCTCCTGCTCCACCCCCTTCTAACTAATTATGTGACCTGAAAGCTCATGCCTTTAATTAGCCTGGAAAAAAATTACGCTGGCTCCTCCTGGTGGCTGATCGCACCAAGCTCAACACTCGTGGCTGTGGACGTTAGCGAGGAGCACTCATCTCCCTTTGGACGGACAGCCAGCGGTTTATGTGCACTGCAGTGGAGCCTGGAGCCTCCAACCAAACCCACCCAGCCTCCGGCTGTGTCACAAACACCCACGGCCGCCGCATCCACTGATGCATCCCGAGCGTTTTGCTGATCGTCAGCTGTTGATAACAGTGGCCCTCAGCATCGCAGGAGGATGGTGGGCTGCAGGGACACTGCTTGCTGAGGGGCCATACCTGGTGTGTGCCGCCGGGATTCAGCCCTGCACACTGAGCTCCAGAAGGAAAAATGGAATAACAGAGGTGAAAAGCTCACTAATGGAGGGGGCAACACATAGAGTCCAATTATAAAGGAAAGAAGCTGGATTATGAATTGAGCCAGTTTGTGCTCCCTGAGCAAGCCCACCTAGCATTCATTTTTTGAACACACACGACTCCCCTCTGCAGTACAGAGGAGCCAGCATCCCCCCACCTGGGGAGACTCACCTCAGGAGGGGGGATGCGGGCATGTCAGAAGACACTCTGCATTTTCACAGTAAAATTTGAATAAATATTCTGCACAGAAACAATCCCAGTGACTGAGCGTGCTGGCAGGCTAGCCTGGAGACCTGGCTGCATTTGAAGGACTCTGCTTGTAATTACTGTCACCATTACTTGCATCAAGAATTACAACCACATGAATTTGGAGCCTCATCACTTTTAGTCAGTGCTTTAAAGCTGCCTCTCTCTTATGCACGCCCAGTGGTTTTCTTGACCTATTTTTGGACAGTGATAAATTATTTATTTTTATATCCAGACTTCCCAATTAGCCATGATAATACAGCAAACAGGAGGCTGAGAGGCACAGGAGAGACATATCTGGCTCTGCATTCTTGCCCAGAGTATATAACCCAACAGGGAGAAGCCCTGGATGTAATGCTGACTAGTGTTATGGAAAGCCATCATATTGAAAATGCTGACCAGTGCCACAAAATACAGAAAGGGGATGAGGATTACCTCAGGCTGTGTTTTGTCAGATGTTCTGTGAGGAAGAAATTCACACAAATCTGTTACAGCTGTGAGACTTCTACCAGTTCCTTCTCCATCCCCCTCTTTCCTGACAGTTGAAGTGTTCAGTAATTGAACTATATAAAAGGAATACCTGGTTGTTATGGAGAAATAATATAAAAAGCCAGGGGTGCACTTGTATTTGTTCCAAGAATAGGATAAATTATTTGGTTTATGGTTAAACAAGTGGATCTGTGCTCCCCATTTCATTGCCATGTTCATTTGTAGTTCCAACATAGATGCTGTGGAAGCAGATCTTATCTACAGCTCATATAAAACATTTGGGCATCAGCCCCAGCCCTTTCTATTAAGCTCCAATAAGCATCCATCCAGGGGCACCTTTGATCTCAACACTATATAATCTCTATGGACACTGAGCTGAGGAGCACAGTGTCACCAGAAGGAAGAGAAGCAGGAAGCCAGAGGACACCAAAGTTTTCAACAAATGAAAAAACCAAGCAACATCAACAACAAAAATCCCAGACAAGAGTCCCCTCTTCCAGCAAGAAAAAGGTCCGGGAGAAGCAGAGAATATATAGGAAAAAATGTATAGATAAGATCATACATCCTCTCTGAGGAACAACTTATTTTTCAGTTTGGAGATCATGTGAGGAATGAAACATAATACCCAAAAATGCATAAAAAGAAAGAAAATTTGAAATAATTTGGATATGTATTTTAAAGGGGTAAGTATAATTTAAACATGTAAATATGAACATCCAGGGGCATGCCCTCAGGAGTTGGGTGCCTCTGTAAAATTCAGCTTCCTCTGGGGGTTCTAGGAGCAAGCACCTTTTCAAGTGCAGTATCTCTTTGAGGAGCATGAGCATGGGCAGCCTGGGTCAGACTAAACCTCTGTGCTTTAGCCTTGTGCTCTGCCTCTTTTACTACTTACAGCAGATGGTCAGAAAAGCTTCTGAGACCAAGCTAATGTGTAGTTTTACCTCCCTGAATTGAATATACTCTGACCCAGTCTCCAGCAATCTGCAGTTCAGGGACTTCCTGAGCCAGAGGTAGTGGCTTTACATTTAGCAGTTTCTTATGGACACCTGGCTTAGTCTGTTCTCACAGAGCAAGAATCCTCACAGTTCACTAGCATGCAGCTGTGCCAGCTCACTAAGCAATGCCCCACTGGTGCTGCTGTCCTAGATAAGTGGCATGTGCTATATTTGCACTTTATCTAGGCTATAAAGTCAATGTGAAATCTGTATGAAATGCAGCATGGAAAAAAATGAGAGGATTATTTTATAGGTGTAATGGCTTTGAAGGCGACAGTACTACAGTTCTTTGGAATTGACTTTGTGTTTGTTCCTGCAATGCTCATTATGAGGAGATCATATAGTGTGTTGAGAATAGCTCTTGCTGTAAAAGATCTCATTTTTTGCAGAACATATCTGTGCGTAGTTCCCTTCTTCTCCATATTTAAAGCAAATGGTCCATTTTCATATAATTGTGATGTGGAGTCAGAGGCAAATATTGATAGAAAGTGACAGAATTTAATTTATTTCTTTGCTGAAGATTGATTTTTCTTGGGCTTCGACAGCCCTGGCTGCCTTCCCAGAAACTTCTCTGAATTTATCACTGCTGGGTGCCAAACTGAGACAGAAGGAACAACTTTTAAATATAAAACTCCTCAAAATGGGGGGACATTTCAGCTTAGTGAAATTCCAGCCATAACCCCGAGTGCCACAGAGTAAGGCCAGTTGAGAGGAATCTAGGCAGTGATTTAACAATGTCAGTGGAGGGAGATCAGTTTTAGAGAGTGGTGCCCCTGTCTGACACAGGGTAATTACTTTTCACTCCCAACTCTTGGTTCATGCTGAAGATCATTTCCTTCTCTGTCACAGTTGTGTCTAGGCACTGAGTGAAAAAACTGAGAGTGTAAACTGAGACAGACTTGCCCATCTGCAGTGTTTTCCAGGCTCCAGCACTCAGACCTACTATGGGAATCCAGCTGCTCCAATCATTGAGGGGGAGAAGTCTCACTTCATTGTATCTGGCAGAGGAAAGCTTGTAGCCTTGCTTTTTCAGTCTTCCCTGCTGACCAACCTCAAGAGCTTTAATAGCTCCCCTCTGATGACTGTTTCTGCAGAGGAGCAGGGTGAAGCCCATTCCTGAGGCTTGAGAAAGGTGACATTCCTTGGAGGCACACAGAGATGCAGTGGCTGATGTGATGTGCACCGTAATTATCAGCATGAGTCACTGGAACTGTACATGCTTGTACTGCAGCTGAGCTCAGCCATGGTGCTCCTCGAGTGAAGTACAGCTTCAGTAGCTACTCTTTGTGTCATCCCACAGGACAAATTAGGAGCCAAGGGAATGTAAGTTGAATTTTATACTAAACTGGAAAGATTAAATACTCTTATCAACTTCATCAGACTGGACTTATAGTGAAGATACTTAGGTATTGTGCCAGGATCCGTGGTGACTCAGGCTGTCCACAGTGGGTGAGGGACAGGCTGCTGACAGCGGTACATGTGAGCACCATTGCACCATTCAGCTGGTGAGATTAGCACAGCTTCTCTCTGACTAAAACCATAACAGCTACCCCTTGTTAGGCTGGTCTGGCTAGGCAAGCTCTCAGTTCATCCTTCATGCGGGGTCACAGCAGGGGGACATGGAGCAAACAGAAGTAGAGATGAGAGATTATAGAGCAGTGTCAGGAGAAACACCCTCTTCCATCTGAAAAAGATCAAGGCAGTTAGCAAGAAGTCTGGGCACCCGGCAAGATCAAACCAACATCCCCTGCTCAGCCTGCTCAGAGATCCTCCCCTCCCTGCAGCAATGTGGCCAAGCCTCACACTTCCTCAGAGATTAAAACAGTGTTCTAATTTAAAAGGAACTCCAATTGTTCTGTTTCTACCACCTGAGGGAAAATGAAGTGCCCCTCTTCACTTGCCAGGTGGGAAAGTGAAAGACCACAATCCAAGCTCTTCCCTAGGGAAGTCATTTTCCTTCACAGTGAACTCTCATCATGGTGAACCCAGTTACCTCTGAGACAGGAAAGGTTTTAGTGCTGGCAGGAGAACCTGTGTCTCTCCTCTCAGTGAGAAGCACCTCCCAGCTGGTTCATTCTGGGCTGAAGAGCAGAAACTCTCTTTTTACCAAGGATCTCACCTCTCTGAAGACTCTTTATATTCTGCTCGTCTCTGGGCTTGGCAGCACTGGCTGCTGATAAGCCCTGCACCCTGTATATCTTCCTTTCTCTGAGTGTTTTCTATCAGGAAAGCACCAATCTCTATTTCCTAGAGAAATTGCTTCCGGCTGCCGGACTGGATGGGCTTTTCTCTGACAGGAGAAGAGGTGCTGTACTGTAGTGTTTCTGCTAGCTGCAGCATCAAATGGGGCAGCCTATGATGTAGAAAAAGGACAAAGGGGTACATGGCCTCTGGTTCCTGCCAAGCAAAGATGCCATGAAAGGAGCCTCCCTTTCCCTTTGCCCTCCCAGGCGATAGTTCTTCCGAGTGAGCACAGGAGTGACACAATAACACTTTTTCTCTTCTCCTAGCATTAGACTTTTCTATTCTATTTTGACAGCACTCTATTTTAAAGGAAGCAAATTCCTCCTTTAACCCCTGCCCTGGTGATGGGAGCTGCAGACCCTACCAGTCCCTTCCAGGGACAGAAGATATTCCTCACACTGAAAGGACTAGCACGTGTTTCTGGTTGGAACTAACAATGTGCTGGGTAGATTTCAGCAGACATGGAGGGGAGAGAAGTCCATACTCCAAGGACTTCAGTCATACATGGGCTTAGGTCCTACAATGGTGCTCTTTGCAGTGAGCTAATAACCTACCAAAGAAGGTCTTCTGAGGAACTCAGACTGAGCGTGGGGATGTTTTTCTTTCCCATCTAGCTAATTTCTAAAGCACAGGGTAAAATTTCAGCTGTTCGGGTAAGAAATACATTTCCTATATAAAAAACCCAATTGCTTGCCTACGCACTAGAGCGCATCTTTAGGCAGGTTGAAAACTGTCCAAAACATTTTAGTGCTTCAGAAATCATATAAAACACAGTACATACAAGCAAAAAGGAATAAAGAAATGGTAATACACTCTAATACCACAGCACCTTTTAAAAAATTGATCCTGGGCATAATCTCTAATATTTTAAAGCTTAACCTCAAGAATTAGCATTAAGAGGGATAATAATTCACTAGCTATATCAGAGCAGAATTAGTTCACAAGTAAAAATTCATTAAGAAAATATCTTGATAAACTACAGTGAAAATGACTAGAAGGAATCACACTTGTGCCCTTGAGATGTGTCAGTTCTCCAGAAATTTCATACAGAATTTATTGTAGTGAGACACCTTCCTCGGAAACAGCAGAGATAAATCACAGCTATCCTAAGCACAGCCAGCAAACTCCATTTCTTTCCTGAATCAAGTCCTAATCTCCAGAAAGTGAAGAAAAGGGAAGCACTTGGAGCAAGCTGGGCATCTAATCTCTGAAGGTGCAGACTCATGGCCAGAGACCCCTGTGGGCCATCTATTAGCCCCTTAGATGGTGTTGTACTCTTAGGAGTGTATTGGCAAAAGTGAAGGACAAGATGAAGTTTCCTCTGTGAAGTGTGTCAGAGGTAGGACAAAGCAGAGAAGAGTAATAATGCGATGTCCAGGAAGGTTTTCTTACAGTGAGAGCAGTAGGGCTGTGAAGGAATGTCATGCATACATAGGAGACCTTTCCTGTGCATCACTTACACTGCACCTGACAAAACTCTAATACACATGCAATGAGAATCTCCCTCTCCAGGGGCAATGGAGTAGCTGTTCCCTATGCCTCTTCTATCTTTAATGTCAGACTTTAAAATAATTCCTTTTTGCAACAGAAGCAGGGTCTACAAATAGGGACTAGCTGTGTTACTGAAAATACTTTTTGTTCAAGGAAACTCCCGCAAATATTATATTGATGTCTCATACCAATGTTTATCAATATATTGTGAATGCATGAATGTATATAGGTCAGGTAAACTCCTTGGTCTGCTGAAATCAGTGAATTTGTTTACTTATTATTACCAGAGGACTTGGGAGACCCTAATCACATATGTGGATATATAGAGTGGTCACAGCACCAAGCCTATTAAAGTTCAAGAAGTGTTTGGACAACACCCTCGGGCACATGGTATGATTCTTGGGGTGTCCTATGCAGGGCCAGGAACTGGACTTGATAATCCTAATGGGTCCCTTCCAACTCAGCATGTTCTATCAGTCTATGATTCTAGAAAAGCACCTAGCGCTTGAATTCAGTAGAACCAGGATTTCACCTCAACTGCTCTGTGAGTTCCTCTTGATTTATGTTTTACCCACATCTTGATAACTTAGCCTTTAACCATATTGATTTTGTCAGGGCCAAGGGGTAGGGCAGCTTAAGGCAAAGTTCTACTAAAATATATTTCAAGTGTTCAAAAAGCAAAGCAAATGGTGCTGGATAACCTTTACAACCTGTGAGACTGCTGTGAGGACACTCATATTTCTGCAGATTCATCTAATCATCAGCATGGGTTGTTCTGTCATTATTTCCTTTCTTCTGGCACAGGCTGTGTGTTCTCAGAGCATTCCACTGAAGGTGTCATGGTCCATATAGCTGATCTTATCCAATCTGCACACACCTACAGCCCAAAAATGTGTGTTTCAGTGTAAAACACGAGACCTAAAGTGTTAAGTAACAATTTTTACTTACTGCCCTTTGGCTGCATTTCTTTCTCAGTTCTTGCACCAAGTCACATTTTCACCCCGTGATTTCCCAGCAGAAGAGCCAGACTCGTGTTTGGTGCAGAGGCTGTTCTGTGGGCTGCTGGCTTTTGCTGCTGAGGCTGAAGTGCCCAGCTTCCTGAACCTGGGCTCACAAAAAAGGATGTGGANCCGATCGTTTTTAACTTTCATTTTTATACCCATGACAGTCCTCTACCTCCAGATGGTAGATCCCCGTGGCTGAAGGCGGTGGGAGGATGAGGACAGTCTGGGTTATTCTTTCTCCATTCTCTGTTTTTCACTTTCCACTGTTGTAACATCTTGAAAGACACTGAGCACCACAGCACCACTGACCTAAACCACTCAAACAGGATTTTACCAAGAAACAAACAGTAGGAAAATTAATGTTTGTTTCTTTCTTTCCCACTAGGGAAATGACCAGATATACCACTCTCAGTTGACACAAGGTTTACCCAGCCTTTCACTGGGTAGGGCAAGGGACTGGCTTTAGGGGTGGAGGACTGTGCCTGTTCACAGTGTGCACTCAGGCAGTTGCACCACACTCCAGGACCACAGCCAAGCTCTGTGGGACAAGCTGGCAGCAAAGACAATGTAGGTGCTCCCTGTGATGCAGCAGGTGCTTGGATCAGAGAGCATCATGAGAGCATCATTGCCATTCACTCCCTGATTCCTTTAGTCTAATCAAATGTCATAAAAAGCACCTTAGCTTAACTGATAGTCATACCCATCCAATATCCATCTCAGAGGTAATTGAGCAAGGGATTCAACCAGTACAGAATTTAAAATAAAAAGACAGTAGAATCCAGTGTTGTTGACTGGAAAATATTGTACTCATCATTCCAGCTGTTTCTGATTGCTAGTCACCAATATGTGTTATGAAATAACCATTTATTTAGGCATTGTGGGTCAGTTGACAGGGAAGATGAATAATGTCATCAGAATTCCTTTTATTTTTTTCTGGATGAAAGATGTGGTGTTGCTGACATTAATATGCATGAATTGTGCAAGATCCCTTCTAACGGATCTGTTGATCTGCACTTGAAATTGGACAGCATCAGTGCTTCCACAATCATTCCTGGAGTAATTCATTTCAATTGGGCTTTTGTTGTGTGAATAGAGAAAGGTGAGACTGAAATTCGAGAATTTGCTTTAACTTGTAGCCATATTCAGAATTTAAACTGAGATCTCCCATATGGAAAAAAAAAAGAAAGAAAACCTCTGGTATATAGTATTGTCCACTCCATTATGTGGTAGTTAATAATTAAAAGCATGCTGCAGAGGCTTTTATGAATTCATAATGTGAAGATGAAGGATTACTGCAAGTTGTAATTTGACATAGAATAATCTTCGCTGTATTTCAGTTATTTACTAGCAAAGCTTAATTTCCTTTTTCAATTCTGATGATACAAAAGAAGAATTAATATCAGATGTTTCCTCTGCACTTGCACAATTCTAAAGTGCCCTTATTTAAAAGAAAATGAAATTGCATGCAGGCTGCTAGAGCACCTCTCCAAAGCCCATCGTGTGTATTGTTATACAACAGACTCCATCATGCCTCAGAGACAGGACTATGACTGGCTGCCTTGGGGACTGCTGCCACTGATGTGACCTATCAGATCCCTTCAGACCTTGGGAACACATCATGAACTTGAGGGAGGTTTATGGCCTGCAATTTCCTTAGGTAATGTTTTATTGTATTTATGTCCCCAGACACACCAGCAGGCACCTAACCCTGAGTTCAGCCCAGGCACTGGGGAGCTCATCTCTAAGCTCTGTTTACTTGTACTGTGCAGCAGCTGAGGGCCCAGCCAAGCTGAGCTCAGTTCTAACAGGCACAGAAACATCTCATGCCCAGCAGCCTCCCTGCAGACTAGGGAAGAATGCAGACAAATAAATGGACTTCTCTGGATGAGCGAGAGAGCCTGATTTTCCCGAGTGCATTTTCCTTACTGGTTGACAAAAGAGGAGTCCCTGCCCTGCCCGCTTCCCTGGCTTGAGGTGGGAAGAAAGAAACACTGAAAGATCCAGAATTACATATTTGGGCTCTGGTAATTCTGAGGAGTTGGAAACAGGGCAGTGAACCCTCATGTCCAATCTGCTTGGACAGCCCAGCCCAGCTCATCAGCAGTGCCTTCCTTGCACAATACTTCCACTTACACATAGCAGGGCATTTCCCAGATAACGAAATCCAAATTAGGGTTTTGAGGATTAAAAACAGTGTCCTCTGTTCCACTTGGGCATTTACACAAAGCCTGGGTTGACAGGAGGAATCCCTTGGCTGTGCCCATATTGACAGAGGGCTCATGACACGCATCCTGCAGTGCCAAGGTCATGTGCTGGATCATGTGTGGACCTGGCTGTGGTCATGGCATTGAGTGCCCCAGGCCTGTGAGGGGCACACACTGGGTACATCTGTGCCAGTCCACTGAACAGTGCCAGGGAACGTACCTAGGGACTGCACATACATAATTTATGATGGATGGCCCACAGCATGGTTTGACACGTGCAAAACAGTCCTCTCCCGACCTCATCAAGAGGGTGCTTCTGCCCCATGAGCTGGACATGTGCTCTCAGCTGATCTCTCCAAGTCTATTTCCAAGGGTGGTGGGGAGGAGGGAGATAGTGCCTGCCTTTCTATTTCTCTTTCTGTCTTTCTCTCTTTCTCTCTCCAGCTGCCATGATAAGTGAAGAGTCTGAAATGGCAGATATCTATCATTTGTCAGACACTGGCCTGCAGCACTGACTGCAAAAGTTTGCAGACTGCATGAGGTACCAACCTCATGCACTCTCCCAAGCACTATGTGCAGTTTGTCACAAAAGCTGGCATTTCTGGCTGCAGCCAAGGACTGGTTTCTGAACTTTCCATGTCTGTATACAGCTTCCAACATCTTTAGTGCAAACCAGAATTGCTCAGTTGCAAAAAGCTGTCTGTACTTCATATGTCTGCTATTTCTTCATATTGCTGCTGGCAAATCTTCTTTCCAAAGAAGCTGTGGGTGCCAGCATGATCCTTGTAGATGTTGACCACAGGCACAGCTGCTTCCCAGCCAGCCAAAAGTGGCTTTTTCCACTGTAACTCTGAGTGTGAAGCATGTAGACAATGGCACAGTGTACATGTGATTAGGGACATTATGAGGCTTGCTTTAGATAGCATATGGCAGTTTGGAAACATCAACTGGAGTTATTTTGAGCTGGACATATACTCCAAGGATGGGATTTTTGTGCTGTCTTGTGTGTCTGAGTTTCCCTGTCCAGGAGACAGCTTTTTTTTTCTTTGGAAGAGGACTGGATGTGAACTAGTGTACGTGCAGCTCAGAAAACTCGGCAAGCTGACACTGCACAAGATGGAAATGCCCCAGCAAGGCACTGCAATGATCTGTTCTGGTGTCCTGAATAGCATAGATCATACAGTTTGATCATGTAAATACTTCCTTGGGCTTGCAGCCTCTTCCAGAGATAAACTATGCCTCATAAAAAGTTACTTATTACTCATTACATTTGGAGAGAATTCCCCATCTAGAAATCTCTAATTACGGATCCCTAATGAGCTCTATTTTTAGTCTGAATTTGCCACTTTCAGCTTCTAGCCATTCCCCTATTAACTTAGAGTTTTCTACTGCCAGGTGTCTCTTTGTACAGGTATTTATAGGATTTTATCTTTGTTGAGATTGGGTTTCTTCAATTTCTCATTGGAAGAAATTATCCAGACTCTTAAATTACAGACTTTTCCTGAACTCTTTTCACACTTGCCAACATTGTTTTAAGAAATGGAAATGAGAAGTGAGGAGCCAATACTCCAATCAGTACTGTTGCCTTTAATGGGAAATACATTGTTTATACCTCACATCTTGCTATTTGTCTGTTGCAACACACTGGAAGTTCGTGTGCTCTTAGTGACTCAACAGGCCTTCACAATTATTTTCTAAATAATTTTTTTCCAAGTACTAATCTATAACTCTGACCTATATTTTTGTTTCATACATATAGGACCTTTAAATTTCTTACAGTGCCTGCTGTGCAGGTGAGCCTTAGTTTTCATGATCACCACATCACTCATGGGAGCTGACCTTATTAATTATGATTCCAGCTTTTGGGTCACCTGCTAGCTGTCATGGTTAATGAAGATGTCAACTGACTTAGTTGTCTGGCATGTCTTTTTGCTCACATTGGAGGTTAACTTTTATCATTACAGCCTGGCTGACCCTTTGGGAGGTCTGAAAAAAACACTGTACTGCTAGTGGAGCATCCCAGAGCTGGGGAGGAAGCTGCCATGTCGTCAAGAGCTCACCCTGAGATTGCCTGGACTCCCAGGCATCATGGATCAACATCAGGCTGTGCTTGTAGGTGCTGTCAGAGCCCTTCTGGAAGAAACTGCAGGCCTTGCTGTTTGTCCAGAAAGCAGCTGGTCACTGAAGTGCTCCAAAGCCTGGACATATGCAGGTCATATGCCCACCCTAAAGCACACCTTTTACCTTTTTAGTATCCTAGCTGGCTTTGCCCTAATTGTAGCCCCACATCCTCAGAATACCTGGAGTAGATCAAAAACCAGAGATTTCACATGAGGGCTTGAGACTGCTCTCCAAATACAGTGTAGATGAGGCCCCATGTTCTTTCTTGTCACCTTGACTGTTGGAAGATGCCATTGCTCTGACTGCCATAGATCCATCTACTGAACCTTCTCTGGTGTGGTGGATGTACCTGGCTTGAGCATGCAATGTTAGCAGGATTGTCCTTCTCCTGCTCAGGAAAACAAGGTAGACAACTAAGGCAGAGAGAGGCAGTGAAGTTGAATCCCAAACCCCACTTTTTAGCCCAGCTTTATAAAGTCTTTGCATCTATACTGCTGCCTGTCCATCTCTTCCAGACCCTGAAATGAATGAGGTCTATTGGTGAGCTGAAAGTGATCTGGCAACCCAAGCTTATCTGGTAGCACAGCACTCACCTACAAACTACTGGGAGGAGATCCCCTGTACCAGTAACTTGTACACCAGTTGTCTCATTTTCAACAAAACGCCAGTGACTTGATGTTGCAGGAGCACTTCTTTGCATCATATGCACAGGATCCTTCCTGATACTTAATGTTAATACACTGAAAACAGGAGTAATTGAACCTAATTACTGTTCTGTTTGCACACTGTCCTCTGTAGGAGCTCATGCTCTGGGTCAGACCACAGGCAAACAGCAGCACTGCTGTGCCCCACTACAGCTCCATCCACAATCACCTTGTCTCTGGAGCCCTCTGTTGTATCTCCTGTCCAGCTGTCCCAATGTATGCTACTGTTTGGGAATCCTTTGAACATTTATCATTTAGGAATAATACAAAGATTAATTAATTAGCTGGATTTTTAAAAGTTGGGAAAATGAAAAGTGCTACATAAGTTCTAAGTGCTATCAAGTATTAGAGAGCCATGATATACAACCTCCTTTCTTATTTCCGGTATTTTTTTGGAGCTTTAACTTCTCCTCTTGTACCACACAAATTTCAGTTACCAGTAATAGTCCAGTAGACTGTGTGTCAAATAATAATTCCCAAAAAATGTGAGAAATAAGTTATAAGGACAAGGATTGTTTTGTCATTATAAAACTATGTATATTATTATTATTATTATTATTATTATTATTATTATTATTATTATTATTATTATTATTATTATTATTATTGAATGTATAAAATGTGTTACATATTTATGACAGAATGTGTATACATGCATATAGCCCCACATATAACAAACAGGTATACATGTGTGTAGAGAATATAATAAAGGGAAATCTTAGTAATTCTTCACAGTTGATGCTGTGGTAATATATCTGCCCAGGAAAAGCATGCAAGTCCCAAGAAAAATATACAGCTCCCTTTAAGTTCACAACTCCTCTCTTTCTGACACTACCTTAGTAGTAATGATTCATAGCAAATATGAGATTATATAGTAAATTATACACATTAAATCTGTCACCACTATAGTTTGCTATCAAACTCCTGGATTTAGCCCTCTATTATTTAAAGAACCTGTGAAGTCATACAGATATTGCTGAAAGGTTCTCTATCAGCACAGTGACAAGGTGACCTCATAAAAACCCAGTCAGAAACTAGTAAGGAGGGTTTTTTTCGTTCCTCCATCCCACTGTGATACAAATGGCATCTTTTCACTGTACAGTGTGTTTGTGTGCCATATGCAAATACAGGAGAAACAACAGCAAATGAAAGCCCAAAATGCTCAGGACCAAATCACATGAATGTCTCAGGGAGTTTTGCTGCTTTAATGGCTAAGAAAAAACACTGCAAGGACATTCTCACTGAGCAAAAATCAATGAAAGGTTTAAAAAGATGAAAAAAGGAATTAATTCTTAGAACAATGAGAGATTCTACAGCCATGTAATTAACAGGTATTTTTAGGTTTTCTTCAGGAAGAATGCCAGTCAGCATTCACGTGGTTGACAAGGGCAATGGCGGTGTGAATGGCATATAGAGCTGTTTAGGCAGGACTGAAAGGAAGGATTTGAAATGGGTGGAGACACTGGCACCTAAAGGGCTGTGGGGGAGGGAGGTCAGTGACCAGAAAGTAAAGGGAATACAAAATTAAAATTGTGGAACACAGACTTGTTTGGTGGCCTTATGTTCAGAGGAGGAGAAGCTCCTGCCATCCAAGGTTTCATCTCAGTACAAATGTTCTATCTTTTCTCTGGTCCCTGTGGCTGCAAGAATAGGGAACTGCAGAACTACTGCTGGCTGGCTAAAAGCCATTCTTGTCATACTCTTGATTATGGCAGCTGAGCTTGGTCTCCAGACCACTGGTTGCCTGACATGGTAGTGTGAGTTGCAGGGCCAAAACTCAGTGGTGGTAACTCAGTGGATATCCTTTGGTGGGATGTGCACCAGGGAACACAACTGACTGTTACAGCACTTGGATAATCAGCAATTGCTAACCAGACACATGAGCTTCCAGGCACAGGAGATCCTGGGTCCACCCACAGAAGTTTGATCCATAAAGACTGAGTCGATAGGGCAAACTGTAGCAATATCAGTAGCTCAAAATAGAGTACTTGGCAAAAATACTGCTACTGGGCCTTACACTGCTACCAAAAGATCCTGCAGAGTGCCATAAATTTTGTCTGAAACTACCTGGAGAATTGCATGGTGTTGCTTTTGGCAGCGTGACCACACTTTGACTCCAAAGCCCCATCTGCTGAGCCCACACTGTACCAGAGCTTTCCCAGCTGCCATCTTATGAAAATATTATTTTAACTTGCAGCTCCTTTGCTGTTTCAATGGGCTTTGCAATATCAGGGTGATATTTTTAAAATGTCATTGCTAATATATTTTAACTACACACTGACAAAGATTTAGTATTATTCTAAAACCTGAAACCTGCTGTCTTCAGTGTAGCAATGTGAGGATGAAGGTATTACTTTTGGAAAGGACATCGACTTCATTTCCAATTTTATGTCAAAAATACATCTGTAGATAGAGTTTATGTCATAGCTGATTGCAGGCGCAAACTGCTCATTTGCCAGACAAAACAGAATGGGCATCTAAGTACAATAAAATGTGCCTGCAATTATATCTGCCAGCAAAAATGACACCTGCAGATGTTGTCAAGTGCAAACATCTAAGAACAGTTGAAATCATTCCCAAGCATGTGGAATTTGGAAAAAGTAGGGCATGGATATCTGTGTGAGTAGAAAGCACATCCTGCTTCTGCCCTTGAAGGAATATCCACTCAGTAATCTTGAATCCTTCTGATACTTACACTTCTGGATCTTAAAGGCTTCTAAGTCTTAAACAAGAAAAATAAAATTACAATTAAATATAATCTTAATATGGTCCTACTCTGTGTTACTTCCCAACACTTCTATTATTGTATGTTCTTTTTTATTCCCCTTTTCTTCTTCTTCTCTCTCTGACTTACATGGATAATGTTGCTAGGCTGATTCCTCCTGTCACTATTCCAGGAAGGCTCACAGAAGTGATTAGCTTTTTGTGAGTACAATTTAGTCCTTGTGTCAGTGAATCCCACACCGTGGGACTCTCTGTCAAGATCCTCTGATCTCATCCCATATCAGTGCGGTCTCTGCCAATGCTGCATTTTCCATGGAGCTACAGTGAGTCATGGATGGGTCAGCAACCTAGGATGTGAAGTAACTTAAAATTAGGGAGTTATAATTGAAAATTAGAAAGTGAGGTAGTGGAACACAAAAAAGCCTCTCCTGGACCAAAGAGCTAGGCAATAGTCTACTATGCCCTTCAGGTGTCTTGGAGAGCTGCCCAGGGCACACTGGGTTGAACTGCACATGGTGAGCACCTTCTTCCAGTAAAGGAAGCCTGGATGTGGCTCATTTTGAAAATGTAACTCACTGGTGCCACTGTGTCGGGGCCAGAGCATTGACAGGACTGACACGAGGCACTATTTTTTCAGAAGAATTACCTATTCCTTAAAGAATGACAAAACTCTGCCAGCTTTAAGACTGTGTCCATATTCAGAAGGATTAGCAAAGCAACTCTTTCCTGACCATAATAATCACCAGACTTCAGATGGTTCCAGGGGATTTTTTTTTAATCAGGAATGTATAGTATAGCAAATGTCAATAAGTGATCTCTTGAGGCTCTCCCCTCTTTCAATTTGGCTGTTGACTCCTCAGGGCATGGGGCTGTCTCTAGATGCTTCAGAAGCTACACTTGTGGCTCTTTAAGGCTTTTAGAGGAGGACTCTCCCAGCCTGTGTTCTTGGCTGAATGAACACAGAGGACAGGACACAGGAGAGGGCAGCTCCTCATGGACCTTTCCTGCCCATGTGACTGTGACCTGACCCAGCAGAACGGATGTGCCCCTGCTAAAACTGATGTTGAGAAGGAGGGGTGCCTTCCATAGGGCCACCCCTTGTAGTCTCCCAGCAGGGTCTGCTGCTAGACACAGAGCAAATTCACCCCTTGCCATCACTGTTTTCTATAATGCTGTGATAGCAAATCATGGAACAAAAGGACATACCCCCCATCTCCATTTTGGTAAAGCTGTCTCCTCCCCCAACAACAATAAAGAGCAGCAGATGCAAAAGATAGAACATTGTGTGTCTTTATTGCACTTCCTTAAACAACTTCAAAGTTTTCCCAGCATTACATGGTAACTACAACTATTAACATGCACATACTACATTCCTGAGGGTGTTCCTAAGCATGTCTCAGCCATGTTACCAAGACACATTAGAAGGCATTACTCTTCTGGAGCAGTATTGTCACTCTCAAAAGCTCTTTGATCCATCACCATGCATGCCCTTTGGAATGATAATTTAGAAAGTCTGATACTTAATATTTCAATTTTAGAACTTCCCCTTTGTGTGTGCTGTGCCTCATGTACTCATACGAAATGACACTGTTTCAAAATAGAATCACGTTCTTGATATTTCAGATACTGTGGATAAGTTTAAGCACCACTGCCTGTTCATAGCTTCATAGCAGTAGGTTCTGTGCCTGCCATCTGGCAGTGTCCCTTGGTGCTGACCTTTTGTATCCAACCTATAGAGCAAAAGGTTAGGAAGCTGCCAGGTCTGTTCTGGCCCATCTCTCTTCGTTTGTGATGTCCAGAGTGGGACTGACTATTTTTCTGCAACTTGGCTACTAACATGGAAAAGCTTTTCAAACAAAAAAACCAAACTGAAGCAAAATTGCTTTCAGAAATACTATTTTCTGACCAGCTTGTTAGTTGGACTTTAAGCTGTTGAAATCAAAAAGTGAGGTGAACCATGTATTGCTGCCAAACCAACAGGTTATCAAATAATCCCCCTCAAAAGCATGTTCTCTTATAGAAGCAGCAGGAGGGCAATGAAGCTGGTGAAAGGGTCTGGAGCACAAGTCATATTAAGAGAGGCTGAGGGAGATGGGGGTGTTTAGACTGCAGAAAAGGAGGCTAAGGGGACACCTTATTGCTCTCTACAACTATCTGAAAGGAGGGTTTAGCCTGATGGGGGTCAGTCTCTTCCACCAGGTAACCAGCGACAGAATGAGAGAACATAGTCTCAAGCTGTGTCATGGGAGGTTTAGGTTGGACATCAGGAGGAATTTTTTCACAGAAATGGTGATCAGACATTGGAATGGGCTGCTCAGGGAGGTGATGGAGTCACTGTCCTTGGAGGTGTTTAAGGAGAGACTGGATGTCCCACTCCATGCCATGGTCTGGTTAAGATGGTGGTGTTCAGTCCTAGGTCGGACTTGATCATTTCAGAGGTCTTTTCCAGCCTAAGTGATTCTGTGATTCTGTAGTGCCATATCTAGGCATAGTACATATTCCTGCATGTATCCTGCAGCAGCATTTCTTACAGAGGAGGCTCGCTGGGCCATGTCCATTCTTGTGCCCATTTTTCCAAGTTACTGTCTGGACAATTGGCACAGCACATAGTCTGAGTCTTGTTGGGTGCCATTAGTTGCTCTTGTACAACATACAAAGATAATTTTGTGATGTTTATTTTCAAATTGATATCAATTATAGTCTATTGGAGTGGTATTTTCAACATGAAATGGAGAATGTTACATGCCTGAAGTTTTATCAGAAATATGAATGAGGATGTCTGAGTGCAGAAAACCAGCTGGGATAATGAACTGTCTGGACCAAAAGAAACATAATTTGGTATTTTCTTCCTTCTCCTGACTCCTGGAATAAGTCTCCAGAGGACACAATACCCAGAGTAGTGCCCAAATTTTGCCTTGGAACTAGTTCTCCTGAAAACAGTAAGGTGCAGGCTGTGTGAGAGACCAGGCCCCAGGGCCAGCTCCCAGATAATCCAAATATTTCAAAGAGGGATGCACAGGGCATGTCTTGGTGTGAGTTTGGAGTACCTGCAGTGCGTGTGGGTCTCAGAGGCTCATACCTAAAAGTGCCAGAGGATGGAGGGGCTGGGGATGCTGGTCCCAGCTGCTGGGCAGCCTGAGAGTCCCGGGCCAGCTCCTGAAGAGATCTTTCAGAAGCTACTCTACAAAACAATGTTTTTGCAGGCAAAACACAATGTAAATAAAATGTGAAGTCAAATCTCACTGCTCAAGAGCACTTCAAGAAGGCAGACTGAAGTGGTCGTATCAAAGTGTTTATGAAGCTTTTCTTCCCTTGGTAACAGAGCAGCTGCAGCCCCACCAAGAGGCTGTGGAAACAGGGATGTCTCTGGCAGCGTGTTTATGATTGAATAGTGCTCACAAAGTCATTACTGAAATTAATTGCTGGAAAGGATTAGCTACTGGCTTGCTGATTAGATGAATTCTTACTTTTCAAATACCTTATAAATTTCCACTGCATTGGACAGCTGTTTGGAGCATTTCAGCAATATTTGGAGTAATGTGGAATAAAGTGGAATAAAGGAAATGTGGAAGGAATTATGCATTTAAATGTCTAGTACCGTAGAAAAATGTGCAGTGACAGATTAATACATGACTAAATTCTCTCAAGTGGAAAATGCCATGCTTAGTGTGGAGAGAGGGAAAAAAACAGCATGGAAGCCAAGGGAATTTCTAATTTTTAATCTAATTTGCCTCCCAAAGTGTATCAAGTGATTTGTAATTTATGTAAAACAGATGTGCATGTCAGCCTTCTAATAGTGTCAAGTAGCAAACAGGGATAGACATGCAGACTGCAGGATGTGCCTATGTTCAGGTATCTTATGTCTCTGGATCTCATGTTTGCTGAAGATACATAAAAAACCCCAGAGCACGGGGTATAGTCAAGTTCATAAACAGCTCCAGAATTCACTTGTGCTTTACTTTGATCTGAAAGGATGAACAATTTAGTATGAGACAAGTCACTGAAAGTTGCTATGAAAACAAACCTAAATTAAAAATAAAGAAAGAAAGAAAGAAAGAAAGAGGGAAGTAAGAATATATGTGTTTAGGGTTAGGAATCCAGTAGGCTGACAAAGGTGAGGCTGCTGCATCTCCATGGCCCCAAGCCCAGCTGTCAGGAGGACTGAGTGTGTACCTGCAGTGGTTACAAACACACAGACCCCTGGCAATCCGCTCATCCAGTAGCTGGCTCCTGGAGCTACTGGAGTACTGTGTGCTCCTGATCTCACAGCTGCACATGCACCCACTTACAGAGCAGTTTGAGTTGGAAGAGACCTCAAAGATCTTCTAGTTCCGACCCCACCCCACTGCCATGGGCAGGAACACCCTCTATCAGGTTGCTCAGGGCCCCATCCAACCTGGCCTTGAACACTGCCAGGGATGGGGCATCCATAACATCTGGGATACCTGTTCCAGTAACTCACCACCCTCACAGTGAGGAATTTCTTCCTAATGTATAACCTAAATTTCCTCTCTTTTCAGTTTTTTCCCATTACTCCTTGTCCTATCACTTCCTGAAGAAGAGTCACTCTCTGTCTTCCTTGTAGGCCCCCTTCAGATACTGGAAGGCTGCTATGCAACTTTCTCTTCTCCAGGCTGAACAGCCCCAACTTTCTCAGCCTGTCAGGTATGTACAAATGTATGCATATATACATACACAGACATACAGCATGCATGCTTCACAGTCCCTCCAGTTCCTGGCACCCCAAAACTGTGGATCTCTGCTCCTCCTCCTGTCAGAGGCACTTGGCTCCACACTCACAGTAACAGAACTGAGAGACCATCTCAACCTCGGAAATGATCAGAAATGGAGTTTAGTAAGACAGACAGGCTGTGGTGACAGGGTGTGCAGGCCATTGCCAGACACATGTGTTGACCACAATGTGGTATTGGTCTCTTTTATCCCCTTTTCTCTGTATTTTCCCACACTTTTTCCTCCCTTATCCACCCATTTGATCCCTGTAGGGGCCATTCACTTATGAGGTGGACTTAATGATCCTTGTGGGTCCCTTGCAACTCAGAATTTTCTGTGAAATCTGCAAATTAATTCCTCCCTCCCCCCAGCTTTTGTCATTTCTCTAAACATCCCATATGTCTTTTGAGACATTCTTCCAGACATGAATTTTTCAAGGAAGACACTGAGGTGCTGGAGTGAGTTCAGAGAAGGGCAATGAGGATGGTGAAGGGGCTGGAGCATAAGTCCTGTGAGAAGCAGCTGAGGGAGCTGGAGTCGTTTAGCCTGGAGAAGAGGAGGAGCAGAAGAGACCTTGTCACTCTCTGCAACTCCCTTAAGGGAGGTTGTAGCCAGGTGAGGGTCAGTCTCTTCTCCCAGTCAGCCAGGAGTAGGACAAGACAACACTATCTCAAGCTGTGTCAGGGGAGGTTTAGGTTGGACATCAGGAGGCATTTATTCACAGAAATGGTGATCAGACATTGGAATGGGCTGCCCAAGGAGGTGGTGGAGTCACTGTCTCTGCAAGTGTTCAAGGAAAGTGGCACTCTATGCCATGTCTGGTTGACATGGTGGTGTTTGGTCCTAGGCTGGACTTGATGATCTCAGAGGTCTTTGTCAACCCAATTGATTCTGTGATTCTTCCACAACCCCGAGATGCCATCCCCGGCATCCCAAGAGGAGTCCCATCGTGGATGACCCACCTCGTGGGTGCCACTCCTGGACTACAATGCTCCCTGCTTTCTGTGACCGAGAAGGTTTTGGGGTTTCCATGCCCATCCTCATTCTCCGCTCTTTTGCACTCCTAATGGAAATCAGCCTTTACGTATCACTGGAGAAGGTGAGGATGTATTTTGCCTTCTCGACCATACGGGGCACAAGCCATGGCTGCCCGAGATCACACCAAAGAGCCATTGCTTGGACCCCGCTCGCGGTTCCTCTGGGAACACACGAACTTTATTCTCACCTTCCCTTCCCTTCCCCTTCCCCTTCCCTTCCCTTCTTCCCTTTTCCCTCCCCTTTCCCCGCGCGCGCATCTCTCGCGAGAGCGCGGGCCCCGCCCCCTTTCCTGCGCGTGGCGGGGCAGCGGCGGCCATGGCGCTCTACAACTTCAAGAAGATCACGGTGGTTCCGACCGCCAAGGTACGGCCGCGCTCCTCGGACCCTTTTCCTTTCCTCTTCCCCCGTCCCGGCCCTCACCGCTCTCTGTCCCGGGCCGCCCCTCCCGCCCGGCGGCTCTCGAACACCGCGCTATCCCCGCCGCAAGTGCCGGCGTGGCCTCGGCCTTCGCCTCCTCCCCCTCCCGCGGGGCCCGTGGACTCGCCCTGGGCCGGCGCTGCCGGTCCCGGCGGCCCGTACCATGTACGGTGTGGGGGCGTCCTGAGCAGGGACCCTGGGGACCCGCCCTGCGGGCTGTCCCCCACCCCAAATCCCTCCTGTTTCCCAAAGCTGTGTCATGCCCTAGCATCCTCGCAGCGCCTTCCTGCGAAATACAGCCCTCTGCTACTCCCGGGAGGGGGCTTTGGTTTGAGCTCAGTGAGGGGGCAGCCTGTGGTTTATTGAAATGTGTGCAAAGTGCTTATTCCTGCCCTAAAACACCGTCTGTCAAACCGTGGATGTGCTCGACTGCTCCGTTCGTGCCTCCACCCACATGACACTGAGGGCTTTACAGGAACCGGACGGTTCGTGTAATTACCCGTGTTTGCTTGATTGCAGGACTTCATAGATCTGACACTGTCCAAGACACAGCGGAAGACCCCGACTGTCATTCACAAACATTATCAGATCCATCGGATCCGGCATTTTTATATGCGAAAAGTCAAGTATACTCAACAGAACTACCACGACAGGCTCACTCAGATCTTAACAGATTTCCCCAAATTAGATGTAAGTGTTTTTGTCCTTCGATTTTGAAGGAGCTTTTCTCGGAATCAGGAACACTTCTTCAACAACACTTTGGTTTTATTTGAGTTTATTTTGGCCTGAACAATGTCTTCTGATCCCCTGTGTGGATGATACTGACTGATTCCCAGTAGATTTCATTGTGAGTAATTGTAGGCAAACTTGTTCTGCAAAAATGCCACATTCCTGTAAGAACAGAAGTCTTTAGTTTTGTCCATGGATTGCTGTTGAAGCCTGGGTTTTACAAGCTTTCAGTGATCAAATATGTTTGCCAGGAGTTACTGTTGAATAAAACGAAAGAAAGTGTGAGGGGGTTTAAGTATTTTGTGTCTGCTCATTTCTTCTTTGTGAATGCCTGTGGAAATTGTGCTTGTGGTTAGTCTTCCCTAGAAAGTGTGTGCATGAAGTAAGAAGTGCCCTGATATGTCACATTGCTCCCCATCAAAGGGTCTTCAGAAATTACCGTGACCACATAAATGTTGTTCTTGGCCCCGTAAAGGGCAGTGTTGGAAACATGCTCTGACAAGGTGCACGTTGTATTGACTTCCCAACAACCGCAACTGGATCCATGTGTCCAGTTGGGCTTTTTTATGGGCAGCTTTCTGCCCTTGCAGAAATTAAACTGTTGACCTGCAACTGTATTTTTTCATGTTTTCATATCCACGGAGTATTGCTGTGGAATTCTAGTGGGGTTTTTTTAGCATCACACAATGACATTTCTGCAGATAAATACCTAAGCAGCTGAAATACTCTGTCTAAAAGGTTTGAGCCAGAGGTGCTGCTCCTTGGAAAGCTGAAGGATTTATTTTGGTGTTACAGAAAACCTTCTTATCCAGTCTTGCACAGAATTTAATGTAGCACTCAGAAAAAGGGAGGAATTAATGTTGTTGCTGTGTTTCAGGATAGTGTGAATTTCCTTCTTGAGATTATTTCTGTAGGCTTCTTACAGTTTTTTACTTAAAGAAAGCCTTCCAAGTTGAATACAAAGTATTTTACGCAGCAGAAAGATCAAATAGAAGCTCTGTATGAATAAGTCCAAGATGTATTTGCAGAAGAAATTAAAAAATTAAGATCTATGCATTTAGTGACCAAGCAGGTGATTTTTCTTATATAAGATAGTAATGAAAACTGTTTGGCTTTTTGTGTCACTTGTGTTGCTGTACTGGAGGAAAAAAAAGAACTTACACAGTGTCCAAGAAATGGTCATCTTAAGGAAAATGAAAGGCTTAATTTAATTGTATTTTTTTGTTTTAGGATATTCATCCTTTCTACGCAGATCTGATGAATGTCCTGTATGACAAGGATCACTACAAGCTGGCTTTGGGACAGATCAATATTGCCAAGAATCTGATTGACAAGTAAGGGACATGGATGTCTTTGCTCTCTGTAGCTGCCTGGGTGTTGTTTGGGTAAACCCTTGTTTGCTGTGTCTTGTTTCCAGTGTTGCCAAGGACTATGTGCGGCTGATGAAATACGGGGACTCCCTGTACCGCTGCAAACAGCTCAAGAGGGCCGCCCTGGGGAGGATGTGCACCATCATCAAAAGGCAGAAACAAAGCCTGGAATACCTGGAGCAAGGTTTGTGTTACCTACAGGCTAAAAAATGACGTGTGAGTCGGGTATAAAACTGATGATGCTTAGAAGAATGTATTCAGTGCAGAATATAGACAGGGGAAGCACAGGAACAGCTTTAAAATCCCCAAATACTTAGAATTTATTTCTTAATAAAACAGTTTCTCTTTGAGTATTCTTTAAATTTTATGGTATTGCTAACAGTTATAAAACTTTTTTCTTTGCTTGAAAGTCACAGCCATGCTTTTATTTACCATTCTTTTTACTGACATATATTTGAAAAGCATTGCTAAACATTTTGTAAATATTACTCCTTACTTCAGACCTGTTACTCCTTCAGGTTACATTGCCTGGGCTGGTGGGTCATTCTGGCTATAAGACAGTGGGTTTCATTTTATAAATAATTCATGGAATTTTATGTTTGAGGTATATAGATACTTGTGGAGTCTGCAAGCTATTATACGTTTTTATAATAACAGAAAAGTGAATAATTTGTATATAAACAATTCAGCATATGAATTTTTATTCCATTTCACTAAACCTTAAGTCATTGCAGATATTAAAAAAGTTTTTCAACATTTCAGTGCGACAACATTTGTCTCGTTTGCCGACCATTGACCCCAATACACGAACCCTTCTGTTGTGTGGCTACCCCAATGTTGGGAAATCTAGCTTTATAAATAAGGTATGTGAGTGGTTTTTGTCAAAAATAATACCAAAGTATTTATTTAAAATAAGGTAACACTTAAACAGTTTGATATCGTTGTTGCAGTGTCTGATGTGAGCGATAGGAGATTCAAGTGTGTGATTTGAGATTGAATGAAATTCCTGGAGGGATAAATGGAAAATTAGGATAGATTTCACTGTTAAAAATACTTCTCTTTTCCAAAATAGCATGTATCTCATTAGCATATTTTTGATAAATAAATACTTGCAAAGAAGTAGAATCATAATTTTTTAGGTAGTGGTTTGTTTTTTTTTTCCTGTGGCAAAGGAAGTGCATTTTAATTATAATTATTATATACTACTTGCAACTTCATGAAAGTGTTAAGTAAGTGTGTGTGATTAAATCTTTTTTTAAGGTAACAAGAGCAGATGTAGAAGTGCAGCCTTATGCCTTTACCACTAAATCTCTCTTTGTGGGACATATGGATTATAAGTATCTGCGTTGGCAGGTAAGAACTGTTACTGTTCTGCATTTTCTTGAAAGAATGAACTGGTTATAATCTGATTTGTCATGTTGCAGTGGGAGTTGCATTTTCTTGTCTTGATGAGACACGCTGTGTCTGAGTGGCCATGCAATGTACAGTGTGTCAAATGAGGGCAGCAGTGCAAAGGTGTTCTAAAAATTTACACCTATGGCTGTGTTTTCATTTTGAAGGAAGAAGGGAAATGGAATTATTGACTAAAGGCAGCTCGCTTTTTATCACTGTCAAATTCTGGGCCACGCTGGGTCAGTGCTTTCCCTGCCTGTTCAATACTTGGAGCTTTGGTTATGCTGAAATCCCCTTCTTCTCCTATTTCTCCATTTCCACCTTCTCAGTTTGTCTGAGTTTGTGACTGAAAGTTAAAAATACTGAATGAAAAATAAAGTACGTGTTCTAAAATAGTGCATTAATTACCTTGTAATGACACCTGAGTTCATTCTGCTAATTTTAGGTCGTAGATACTCCTGGTATTTTGGATCATCCCCTGGAGGACAGGAACACCATCGAGATGCAGGCTATCACTGCACTGGCACACCTGCGTGCTGCTGTGCTCTACGTGATGGACGTGTCTGAGCAGTGTGGGCACAGCCTGGAGGAGCAAGTGGAGCTCTTCAGAAACATTAAGCCATTGTTTGCTAACAAGGTGAGTTTGGTTCATGTTATTAATAAGACCTCGGGGTTTTATAACATGGTAACTTATGGTATAATTTTTTTTTTTCCTTTTTATCAGCCACTTATAATTGTTGCAAACAAGTGTGATGTGAAGAGGATTGCAGAACTTCCTGAAGAGAGTCAGGTGAGGATACTTATCTCACCTCTCTCTGTCTTCTGATGTTTACAAAAATACTGTGCACAAGTGTCATGGATGGCTAGAATTGGTGTTGGGCAAAAACTTGTATATGATGGTTTCTTTATCAAACTTTTTTTAATAGTGCAGTGAAAAGTAGGTTTCCAGGTCTTTCTTCAGTGCTGTCTGATGTAGATCCTTGCCCAAATATCGTAAATGCCAAAGAGAAAGCAGGTCCTTAGTGCTTTCAGTGGGCTGTGAGAACTTTCGATTACTGCTGTAGTTGGAAGTCAGACAATAGCCTTGTTCAATAATCATTTCAGTGAGAGTTCAGACACTAAGAGGTGTTGCTGAACAGTTGCAGTGGAAGGTCCTGCAGGGCTAATTCTAAGGCACACACATAATTTGTATCACTCTCTTTTTTCCCTTTCTGAGTTATTTATAGAGGCCTTTTAGAAAGTAGCTGTTTGCTTATAAGAACGAGATTAAATAGAGCTGTGGTGGTAAACTTTCTGTCATCTTTTTAGAAACACCTTTTAATAGAATAGTAACATGTTGCATCTATTAATGCTGGGTTAAGATTTCTGTTCTGAACGTGTTGGTATATTAGGAAATGCACAGAATTTCATTATTTGGGATAATTTTTCTGTTTTAGAAAATATTTGAAGCTTTTGAAGCAGAAGGATTTTCTGTGATAGAGACAAGTACTCTAACTGAGGAAGGTGTAATCCAGGTTAAAACAGAGGTAGGTCTCTTTTCTCTCAGTTCCATTCCAATGAACAGCTAACATTTTGCCTCACTTGTATGAATTTAATCTCAGTTAAACTGTTCATTAAAGTGATTAAAAACGTTTTCCTTTATAGCTTGTTGGGCCTCAGTGGACTTGACTGAAAATAGAAAATAATGTCTAATACAAATCATAATTAAAAAAAAAATTGAGTTTTTTCTGCGTCCTCCTGCTTTCTCCTATTGTCAGATCATTGCTAAAAAAGGGGTCTCTGCATAAGCATCATCCCATGATACTTTTTATATAAAATAATTCAATGTTTTCTCAATAGTTAGAGATGTAAGAAACTAGAAGATGTGAAGCTTGAGATTGAAAGCCTTTGATGTCATTTGTTGTGTCTGGGAGGCTTCTTTCCTCCCCTAATGTTGCCATGTGCACTTTCAGGCCTGTGACAGACTGTTGGCCCATCGTGTTGATACCAAAATGAAAGGAAATAAAGTGAATGAAGTACTGAATAGATTGCACTTGGCCATGCCAACCAAAAGAGATAACAAGGTAGGCTACACGTTTACACTATTTATTTCCCAGTACTTCTTAAGCAGGATAACAGTTCTCTCAATATGTAAACAGATTAATATGGTGACATTTTCGTATTTATTAAGTGCCTTTCCTGGTGGGAGAGTCAGACTGGGATTTTTTTATTCTTCAGGAATGCATTGCAGTGCAGCTGGTGATTTGTAGAAGTATAAAAAAGAATTGATTCAAATTCCTTTTCCTTTTTTTATTGGGGTGAATTAATTGCAGGAGCGGCTGCCTTTTATACCCGAGGGAGTAGTACCACGTAAGAAACGCATGGAAGTGGACACTCCCAAGAGGAAGTTGGTAAGTGGCATCTTTTTTAATTGGGAGGTTGACAGATAGTTTTAAAATTTGCTATATTATCCTGTAGATTCTAGATTTGATGGTATATAAAGCCATGTATGTCTTTGCAGGAGAGAGATATTGAGCTTGAAATGGGAGATGATTATATTTTGGATCTTCAGAGTAAGTATTACACAAGACTTGATATAATTATTAAGCAGAAAAGTTTGGCTATTTCAGCCTTAGGCAGAAATACCTAAACCTGACTCCTTTTAAATAAGTACCTGTGCCTGCATTTTGCTGCTTGTTATCCTTCTGTTCCCAAACTGTTGGTCTTCAGTGACTGTTTCTTATTTTGTAATGTCATTCAGTTGTTTCCCATTTTAGAGTCACAGACATAAAATGATTGACCTGATGACTGAAGTAATTTTTTCCCTTGCATTCTGTGTTGTACTACCTCATCAATTCTTGATACTCTCTTTGTTAAGAAAGTACCAATGTGAGAGAGACTTATTATTGTGTTTCAGCTGTATTTGTTGCCTCTTACGGCCTGACAGTGGATTGTGTCATTATTGAACAATCTTTGATAGTGGGATGGAGATCAGAAATATTTGTGAATATGCCAGAAATGCTGCCAAATTCTTGCCCCGTAGGGTGTGGCACTTTTTTTTTTTTCAGTTGTGTTCTGAGAGTTGTTTTCTGTGACTGAACATTCTTTGAAATTAATCTTTGTTTATTAACTTCTGGTGTGTTTTTAAGAATACTGGGACTTAATGAATTCATCTGAGAAATACGATAAGATACCAGAGATATGGGAAGGTCATAATATACTTGACTTCATTGATCCGGATATAATCAAGGTGAGTTCCATTATTTGATTTATGCTTTTCTTTGCTCTTACCTCTATTTGTTTAGTATAAATTACTACTTCTAGGTTAAAAACAATATATCATGAGAACTCATTCTTTTACATTGTTTGCATTTGCCATGGAAAAAGGTACTGGTTTTTGAATGATCAAGGACAGAATCTCAGAATGGAAAATTGCTTCACCTTGTCAGAATGGCGGTGATCTTATCTTTTCCATCCTAAAATATGAAGTTTGCACAAGAAGTTTTATTTCTTCATTCTTTGACTACATCCAGCAGGAATGTATCTATCTATCTATGTAGCTATCAAACTTTATGTATTATTAATAATGTGAAATTAATCCATCAAATTTATGTCTGCTGGAGTATGATGTTAAAGGAAGTGGACTGAATTCTCAATTTATAGCATTCTGATTTAATAACAAGCACTGTTTGGGTTCTTGCTGGTTGTTAAGGAGGAGTAGTGAGTGCAGCCCATGGAGCCTGCCAGTTGTTCCTCTGAGTTCTTGGTGTTCCAGACTCTGATGAATGTCAAAAGAGAAAGGTTTTTCAGGGTGTGTTTCCAGAAACAGCAGAGCAAGCAGAGTTTAGAGCATAGTACAGCTGTTTTCACACACTGGGCAGCTTCGGGGCAGTCACACAAATGCAGCCAAAGTATACCCTGATGTGATGTGATGGGGTAAGTCTGCACAGTGTGTGCCCATAGGTTCACAGTAATCTGTATCACCAGCTGCATTAAGTGTGGCTGGAGGGGTCATTATCAGGTCACATAGTTCCTTCTTTGAAGGACCTGTCATTGCCCTGGGCCAGGGAAAAGTTTAATGTTGAGGATTGTAAGTCAAGGATCTGATTTCCCTTTTACCTTTTCAAAATCTAAGAAACTGGAAGAATTGGAGAAAGAGGAATTGCTGAGAGAAGCTGCTGGAGAATACGACAGCGAGATGGAAAGTGAAGATGAAGAAATGATGGAAATCCGACAATTGGCAAAACAGATCCGGGAAAAGAAGAAACTGAAAATTCTGCAGTCAAAGGAAAAAGATGTTCATGGTCCAAGGATGCCTCGAACAGCTAAAAAGGTGGGTATAGAACAAGCTGTGTAACAAGATCTTGCCAGTGTGTAACATAAAAACACATAACACTGCTGGGTAGTGGAAATGATTGTGTTTTCTCATGCTTTGCTCTCTCACTTTCTGCTTGCTTCCTTTTGTCGTCCCAGGAGTTCTGGTCCCTGCTTAGCTGTGGAGACCACACCAAAAGAGGGACAGTAGCCCTTTTGTGTCACAAAAGTGCATCTTTCATAAAATTCCCTATATATTGCAGAAAGTTTTGAATAATACGATTCAGCTTGTGTAATTGGGTTGTTGCTTTGTATGTTGTTCTTGTTTGTGTCCTTTAAATTCAAATAATTAGAAGAATTAGATAATTTTTTTAAATCACAATTCTGCAGAATTTGTTATGGGGCCCTCCCAGTGCTGGAAGAGATCATAGGTTTCTTTTTGGAAGCCAGGTATCACTCTTTCTGATGACAGAATTTCTTCTGACCAGCCCAGGACAATTGCAAAGTGGTAACTGATAATGAGACATTTTGAGAAAATGAATCTAGCTGATGGTGTCTCCAGTATCTCTTGCCTTCTCTGAAGTGTGTGCCTTTTGGGAGAAAAGGAAATATTTCTGACTAAAATACCTCTTCTTGTCACCTTCCCCCTCAAAAGACAAACTGTAAGATCTCTAGGAAATGCTGGGACATTGCAGTCCTGTGAAGCAGGATTAGTGGGTGAAGAGAATTTAATTACAAAAAAAAATGAAATATGAAGGTAGGACTTCAATTGTCTCCTCGTGGGATGTGATAAAGGAAAAATATATATAGTGAATATAACGGGCTTGAGGTGGTATGTTGATAAAAAAGATAAGATGGAACCATTCTTTTTTGAAAGAAACATATTTTCTTAACTGTCTTTTTACAGGTCCAGCGGAAGGTGCTGGAGAAAGAAATGACAGAACTTGGACTCGACATGACTAATAAAGATGATGTAAGTTTCTGCTGATTAAACACAATGTTTATTAAAAAGTGATTTAAGTTTAAATGCTTATTACAGTTGGCACGAGAGAGGTGGATCTGTTAAGGACAAAATAGGATGCCTCGTAGATGAGGCAGTTGATATTGCAATTTTTTGAGTAATGTGATCAAAACAGGTTGGGTAGACTGAAAAACTAAACTGACATTTATCAAGAATCACATATATATGTGCACTGCTTCCTTGGAATTCGTGTAGGATTAAAGAACAGGCTTGGCTAAGCTTACTTCTTAATTTTCAAGTCTGCTTTGTTGGAGGAGACTGTCAGAAATAGTAATAATGACAGGTCAGGCTTATCTTTTTACAGTTCATTTATTCTCTGAGCTGTAATTGAAATTTTTGAGGGCAGCTGGCATCTTTAGATGCAATGCAGCCAAAGTACTTCAAACATAGATTTGCCTTCAGGAGACATTTCATTTTAACTGAAATTACAGCAGCAAATCCAGCAGTATTACGACTGTCTAGACCCTGAGACTTCAAATTCTTTAGCTAAAGAAGGAGTTGGGAAACAAGGAATGTCAACACTCCCCATCTGAAGCAAGCATTTATGGTTCTCAGAGCTCACATCCATGTTGATGTGGGAGTGATTTCAGTGAGAAGGAATTTAATACTTATGCTATAGCATAGTAAGTCTTCCTGTCTGAAGTTCTTTAGGCCTTTGCCCTGTACACAGGACGCTGATCAGGGTAGGTTTCTTCATTGCTTTTTTCCCTTACTGAATTGCTTCAGTATTGCTATCTATTAAGTTGTGTCTTTTTATTATTTATGATTACTTACGAGTCTAATCAACAAAAAAAAAAAATCTGAAAACTAGAGTTAGTAATTGTGGAGGAAAAAAGCTAATGTTGAAAGTTGAGTGCTGCTATAGGACAGAGGCAGTGACCAACTGCTGACAAGGTCTGTGTTACTATAGAATAATCATTGTAATATATTACAGCAGTCCACTGTTTTTCCTCCAAGCTCTTTGTGGTTTTAATGATAAAAGTGATGTTTCCCATTTCAGGCACATTATGTGAGAAGGTCCCGTAGCAACACAAGGAAACGTAAACGTGACGAGTCTGAAACCCCCAGATCGGTGTCTCGCAGCCGCAGCTGCTCCCGCACACCACGGGACGTGTCCGGGCTCCGGGATGAAAAGGTTTGTTATTTACCTGTGTGGCAGATAAAGCAGGATGACTGTACTTAACACCAGATTCTGGGAAATTTCACTGAAGGTGAAATTTGGTTGTGTTTGTCCAGAGGCCACGTTTGGCCTCTTTGCAGCTTCATCATCGTTTCATTTCAACTCTACTTCAGGAACGCTCAGTTCCTTCTTAAAGATAATGTGTAAAAATACAAACCAAAGAAGTACATTTTAAATTTTTGTCTCTAAATCCAAGTCTGAAGGAAGAGCTCTACTAACTCTGGAGTTCCATTTTAGTAAGTGAGGAATTCCAGGAGTAGCACAATCCTGTGTTAGTATACTGGAAAAAGTTTTGCTAAGGAGGGTTACTTGCAGTGATACTGTTCCAGAGTTGCAGATGGTGGCACATACTTGGTGTAAATGTCCTTGTTTAAACTGTCCAGCTTAGTGGTTTGTTTAAAAGGTAAAAGCTTGTTACCTCAGGTACTGAGGAAGTTTGTTTGTTTTTAAATAGATGGTGAAGAAGGTCAAGACCATGGCAAAGAAAGCTCAAAAGAAAATGAATCGCCTGGGCAGGAAAGGAGAGGCAGACAGACACATATTTGACTTGAAGCCAAAACATCTGCTGGCTGGAAAGAGAAAATCTGGTAAAACACAAAAAAGATAAACAAAGAAGATAATTTCTGAATCAAAATTAAAACCTAAATTTTTAAAAACTAATTTCTAGTCCTGTCTTCCTTTTCAGGAATCTAGAGTGTTCAAGTGTATGGTTTGTGTTACTGGTTTAGATATTTCAAACTCAGAGTTCTAATACCTTGAGGTTTCAGTTCTGAGCAATACTGTGAAAAATTTCTCAGTATCAGGGGAAGAAAATATATCTAAACAGACATAAAAAATACTTTCTTTCCTGTTGTTATTCTTGACGGTAGTAATATGTTATTAATACACTTATACTGACTTCCATGTATCAGTAAAACATTTAAATTTCTATATAAAACTAATTTAAAATGTGATTAAATCTAAAGATGTGAACTACTTGTTCATTAAAAATGCCCAGTTTCAGTAAGGTTTGGATTTCTGCGTGTAAGTAATTCTTTGATGCATAGTACATAATGAGTTTATGTTGCAGGTGAAGGGGAAGTAACAGGAGACCACCAAGGGCTGCACAAAGTTGGTGTTTGTGCACTTATCCGGTTTCAAATGCAAAGGAGAAATGCTTCCAGTTTACTAAACTAACTGGGGACTGGTGCTGGGCAGAAACTGCGGTTTTAGTACTGACCTGCCATCTGTAATAACAGCACAGACAGGGGAGGTTATACTTTACAAATCTCAATATATCAGATTATTATTTCAGATATGTAGAGAATGAGGGGCAGGCTGATATTTGGTCCTGAGTACATGTGAGTTATGCTACTGTCACCCTTTGCTTTAGAAGACAGTTTCTCTTCAGGACCTGATAAGACAAAAATTCATTACCTGTTAGAGGCAAAATAAATAGTGAAATACTTCCTTTTTGTCCCTACTTAGTCAATAGTTACCTAGAGGTTAGTAAAATTATTAATTATAATGTGTTGCCTCAACACACAACTTAAATGCACATTAAAAACATCACGCACCCAAATAAGGGGGGAGAACTCTTAAATTACTATTTTTTCAAATACAACAGGTAAGAAGAGCGTTCAGATCTCACCTTTAGCATACTGGAATATCATGTGTAAATCCACATAGTTCCCTCACTACTTTGTGCAATAAATCCAGTATTAAAGCATATTATAATGCTGCAGAGATCAATGTCAAGAAAAACTTTGATATTAAAGCTTTTAAGGGGTTTTGAAGAACTGTTTAGCAAGACCTTTTTTCCATCTTATGCACAATAGTTTCACTTCAGGATATACTTTTGCTCCGAGCTGGTCATTTGAACTAGACAAGAACTTTGTTCCAATAGAGCTGTCCCTGCTGCCTCAGTTGGGATAAAGGGGCAGGATGTGTTTATAGTGTAGTGATGTTTAGTGTAGTGTAGTTTATAATGTAGTGATGGCAGAGATTATTCTTAAGTGGCTTCAGGAAACAACAGTCCATGGTTTTAAATAGGTATTTTAATAATAATCTTTAAAACAATCTTAGATTTAAAAAGTATTTGAGAAGTAGTCTAATTAGAGCTGGGTAACATGGCTGATTCGACTGAAGTTGAGGGAGCTGCTACATCCCATCTCATCACTGTTCCCTCACCCACTATTATGTGATTCAAGACAATACAATAGTTCTGGTCAACATAAAACAAACCTCTCCTAAACCTCTAAGTGTTGAGCCACTGGAGATGCTGGTGCACAGGAGCTTCAGTGCTGCAGTCACAACTGGGATGAGAAAGAGAAACCTTGACCACTGAGTAAAAGTTAATTTTACCCTTAAGCCAGACACAGACTAATTACAGCCATGTTGTACATGCAGTGAGAAGTGGTGTGACAAACATCCTATTTCATCAAGACACCTCTAGGAGAAGTTAATTTTAATAAATGCAGTTTGAGTAGTGTACTAACTGAAGAAATCACAATTAAGCTCTTCTTGGGAAAAAACAACCCTCAAGATCTTTAATTCAAATTAAGACACCCTGAGTATTTGTCTTACTGAAAAAAGCCCTCGATTTTGCTCTTGTTACTAGCACTTGACTGCAAGATCAAAAAGGATTAGCTATGGTACAACTTGTAATTAACTGAAATGAAGACCCAATGTAAGACCACAAACTGTCAGTCTTGAATTGTGGAGTTAAGTGAGTTTGAGTAGTCTGGGAATGACTATTACAAGTGATGTTTCAGGAAAAAAAAACCAAAAACATTTGTATCCAGACGCCTTTGTTTTCTGGAAGATGGAGAAGAGTCATTTAGTGCACATCCCATCTCCAAAAACACCTACTTCCTCTTTTAGGCAGGTACCGTTTACATTTGACATAACTGATCCTTTTTGTTACTTAAGAGATTTTCACTGCTCAGCCATCAACTAACCAGGAAAGGGTAGTGGAGGAAAAAACCCAGACCACCCACTGTTCCCTGAAGCTTTGACACATCTCAGCACTTCAAAGTGAAGCTCGTTCCATGCTGACAATCCAATTACTCAAGCCTTTTATGTGTTTGGTTAATTATAGAGTAGCTGAAGAGATTTGCTTTCTGCAATTAAAATAATCCTGATTACTCTGCACTAATTGTTTTTTAATTCAGGCAGCTGGTCTTCTCAACACCAATGCAGAACCCAAATTCATGTGTCACCATTGTTTAAGGCGTAATCCTGTTCAGTGGGAAGTACCAGCCCTCCTGCCTGAGCTGGGCAGGAGCCCAGCCTCCCTCCTAAGGTGTGCAGGGAGGGATCCTCACATAGGGTGAGTGAGGATCTGTTACCAGGCAATGCAGAAAGAGAAACCCAAGGGTTTCATGCTGTTGTTACACATTTTACATTAGATCAAGCTTAACTTGCCCAAGAGAATGACCTTGATGGAGGAGGTGATGAAAACAGAAGAAAAACCATTGGCTAAAATAACTTCTGTACAAAGTTACTAAACATGCTCCGGGTGGACCAATTCTCTACACCCAAGTCTTGGTTACCCAGTGTTAATGAGACAGCACATCACTGCTGGCCTTCAGCACCTTTTACCCCAGCTATTTACATTCGGTGTATTTTTTCATGCTCAACAAATTTGTTCAAATTACTTAAGTTATCCCACCACTTAAAGAGAAAGGTCTCTGCTATTAGCTTAAACCATGGAGTGATCTTCACTTCATTCTTGGCAGCTTTGTCCAGGAGCTGTTTCAGTTCTTTCTGTGTCACATAGCAGTAGCTTTGGATCTCGTTAGGGTCAGGATTCAGTGTCACATCCTTCTGTACAAATAAGATATAGTCTATCTCATGTTCTCCCCAGATCCCATCAGACTTGGCCTTGTAGTGAATTCGTGTCAGGTAGGAGATTTCCTCTGGAGTCACCTACAACCAAAACAATTGTCAGAACTGGTGCCAGAACAGAACAATTTCAGTGCTGGGCACTGCAGTACAATTATCAGCTATTATCCTCTTCCTTAGAAATCATTTGTTCCCAAGTGTACAACTGCAATGTACTTCTTCACAAATTACTATGAAAAAAAGATTTAAAACACTTTGATGGCATAAATGGCACAGCATTTCTCTAGTGTAATATTTTGAGTATATTTCTTCTGTATAGCAAATTTTAAATAGCATTTACCAGACTTATTGCACCCTTACTGTGCACTGGTGAACACAAACACTTATGCCTACCCCCTACCTCACAAGGAAAAGACTTGGCAACTACTTGAAGCCAAGGTTAAAGCTGTGTACTAACAGATCCAGGGATTACAGACTGGGTGGTAAATCTTAGGCAACACTTTCCCAGTAGGATGCTGCTGCTCCATGTCCCACAGCATAAATGTGATTTATGGGGAACTAATGTGGAAAGGTCTCAACCCAAAGCTAATTCAGCCAGCTACACCCTGCTCCCTGAGCACTCCCAAATTGCCTCCTAAAGGAAGGTACCAGAAGTAGTCTGTGAGACTCCTCTGGAAGAAACAGAGTGCTCAGGCCACCCAAATTCCCACAGGAAACTTGGGATTGCAGAGGGGCTTATACACAGGTGCTGGCAGCAGGCTCACAGTGATACCCTCCAGGAGCACCAACTGTAGTGAACACTTAGAGCACTCTGCCATCAGCCATAGTTAGACATGGAGTAACACAATCCCTCATTAGACCGTGATTGATTTTTTGGCTTGTGTTCAGGTGGAATATTCTAAAGTACCATTTACTCAGATAAGCTTTCCAGAGTCTGGAATAAAGAAGTCTCAAATTCACTCAGTTCTCTACATGTCCAAAGCTAAATTCATGTTTAGGTTTGAGGCTGACCCTGCCTGCCAGACACAGTCTGTAAACTGGCAAACGTTGGCAAGAATTCCAGTTTCTCCCTCCTTCCTTTACCTGCTCCATGGGAATTCCCAACTCTGCTTTCAGTCGTCTCTGTGCTGCTCTCCGAACACCAATGGCATTGTTTTCTTCCAGTTCTAGAGGATGGCTTAGAGGATGACTGCAGCAAGTGTTGGTAAAACAATCTGCAAGAAGTTTGGATCAGTACATTTTTGACATGTAAAAAGCGTCAGGAAAGAAAAAAGAAAATGGAACAACAAACAAAACTCCCCAGAGGTCCATTATTCAACATATCACAGCTTTGTTTCACAGAGAAAGGTCACAGAAGGATATTTTCACGTCTTTTTTAACTTTGCATATTTTGCACTTGGATTTGCCTCTACCAAGCATTATTTTGCAGGTTAGTGTCCAATACACATGAAGACAGGCACTCTTATCCCCCAGACAACATGTACTTATAGAGCCAGTTTATAAAGACCTTGTTTATCCCTCAAATGCTAATTAAAATTACTTCTGGGAATTTATATACAAAATAACACTGAAAATATTCCCAGAGCTTCAAGACCAGCTGATGGTAAATACAATTAAATGCAAAGTTTATACTTGTGTTCAAAGGACAGCCCATCTTTACTCTGTTTCAACGTTTTGTCTATCAATTGCAAGCTCAAAAGCATCTAAAATAGAGTTAGAATACCCATAAACAAATCTGAATATTTTGATAGGTTAGCAGTGAAAGAAAAATTAAAAACAGTCTCTAAAGTAAAGATTGCTTTGGAAGGAAGAAAAAGGTCTTTCTTCCTCAAGTTGAAAGCATTTGAATTCGTTTTCCATGCAAAAATCTGCAACAACTTCATGATCCCTCCAACACAACTCATGTAAGCTATTTTTCTTTCATTCCCCTTCTTATTTTTTTGCCTCTACATTTGTAATAGTTTAGGAGTCTTAAAAAAAAAATCATGGACTATACAGTTTGGTCACACAGTCTCACTTCTTGTAACTAAGTGTTTGTTAAGACACACAAAGATCCACAGAGTTCCCAAGCACCAGGGCTCTGCTGTGCATCAGTTTGTATCCGTGGGATGGGACACTCTCCACATCTACCAGATCCATTTCTTCAACTCCACTAAACATGTCTTGCAACAGAGGAGTAAATTAAACAATACCCTCTCTTGCAAAGACAGGATCAAACGTGTCAGGGGACAATCATTTCCCAAGACCATATGTAATGATACTCCAGTGTTCCCATTATCTTACTTAATCCACAAGGTAAATACAGCTTCAACTCTTAAATGTCTTGGAAGTGTCTCCTCCCCAAAGCAGTAAATTCTGAAACCTCTGAATGAGATAAACTGCAGGAATAGACTGATGGATTTCTTTAAAATACTTATTTAAATAAAACACTTTGATAAATACAGTGTTTCACTACTAACCTGGAAATGTAATCTTTGCATTTGACCTCTGCTGCAGCAACAGTTTATTTTCTGAATTAAATAAGAAAACACTGAAAGCTCGGTGCAGTAAACCTAATAATAAAAAACAAAACACAAACCTGAGCTATTTAACAGAAGGAAAAAAAAATATGAAGACAGTTTAAGAGCTTAGAATGACCTCATTTTTGAGTAATCCAGTTTAAAACTAATAT
The DNA here is from genome assembly GCA_013400695.1 of Neodrepanis coruscans. Taxonomy (NCBI): domain Eukaryota; kingdom Metazoa; phylum Chordata; class Aves; order Passeriformes; family Philepittidae; genus Neodrepanis; species Neodrepanis coruscans. The sequence continues at coordinate 17,247 of VYZS01008408.1, read as the reverse complement.
ATCTTAAAAAATGAGGATTTGATAAGTAACTCAGAGCTATTCTTCATGTTTGTATGTCATCTGATGCAAAACATTATGAAATTATAAAATCTCTAAGAACAGAAATGCAACAGAAGAGTTCCACTCAACTCAGTTCACCATTGTGAATATGCACATTTGGGCAGGCTTCTAAGGAGGGCTCAGCATCCATAAATTTATTATCAAAAAGAAATTACTCCAAAATTCCTAAAAAACTGTATGTAATTTCAAGAATTGCAAAAGCACAAGGAAAGCAGTCTCTCTTACATACAGTAAAATTGATGTTTTCTTCACCTTTTGTTATTCCAGTCTCTCCAAGATGCTTCCTCAAGTTTATAAAAGGAGGTCACACAATACTATAAGAGATTCATCAACCTGATCAATGCCACATAAACCCACAATCAGTTAAACCCTTTCCTATGGGCAGTATTTGAAGTAGAACTCTGTGAGAACTACTTCAAAATCAAAGCCTCTTCTACTAGAAAAGAACTCAGCAAAGAAGCAAGGGGCATCCCTTAGGAAAAACTACATAGAATCAGGTGTCTGTAACAGGAGAAGTACTATTTCATCTTCAAGATGTGATTAAAAATTTATCAAGACATACAGCCTGTATCTGCAATCACAAATTTCTCCCCTTTGCTGATGCTTCCAAGTGAGTGTTCCTCTATATTGCAGTACTTTAACATTAGATATTGGGGAAGAGGAGGCTGTGGGGAAGCACTGGCTCTGTCTTGAATCGACACTCACCTGAGATTGAGGCTTTAATTTAATCACAACTCTACTTCTGAAAATACTCAATCAACTTCATGGTTCAATTAGAGGCAAAGCAAGCCGTACCTTTATCGATGTTTTCATTCAAGTGACAGTTTTTCTTGGTATCTGCTCCAATCTTTTTATCATTCTCATCGATAAGGATGCACATCTCTGCCAAGAGCTGCACCTGCTGCTCATCCAGGTGATCTGTATTCACCTCAGGCATGGTGATGGTAACACACCTTCTGCTGAAAACAAACCATGAATGACTCATTCAGCAAGAACAACACCACCTCCAAGGCACTGGGCACAGTGTGAGAAATAATTAAACGGCTTGTTTTTTATGTAAACTGTGCAAGATTGTATCTTGGGGGTTGCTTTTAGGTTCCTGAAATTTCCTATCCTCGATAACAAATCACAACGTGGTAGATGCTTGAAACAACTTCTTTTTTCTTTGTCACGAAGCCCAGGCAGCAGCTGCTGCAGCACAGCCATGCCAAGCCTGACATTTTTGTGGTAGGAAATCCACTCCCAAATTTCACCACACCTCACTCCACCGCCTGTGCATGTTCTACCCACTAAGCACCCGTTACATTTGTAACATTTACACGCTTATCCTATGCAGGTGGGTTTCCCCTCTCCACACACCCGAAAGGGCTCAGCGACGAGGTTTCTCCAGCCAGGACACGCCGCCCGAGGCAGCACCAGAGCAACCTCCTGCCCTGCCCCGAGCCCCTGCCCGGAGCCACGGGGCGGGTCGGGCTGGGAGGGACCGCGGGGCTCCGCTGCTCCGAGCCCCTGCTCGGGCAGGGTCATCCCACAACACGGGATTGTGCCCAGATGGTTCTGGAATATCTGCAGTGAAGGAGCCCCACACACTCTATGGACAACCTGTTCCAGCGCACGGTCCCTGCACAGGGAAGTTCTTCCTCACATTCAGGTGGAATTCCCTGGGCATCAGTTTGTGCCCGTTCCTCCGGTCCTTTTTCTTGGCACCACCGAGCAGAGCCTGACCCACCCCCCTGGCTCCCCCTTTAGATATTCTCACCCCTTAACGAGTCGTGTCCCCTCAAGGCTGAGCAGCCCCCGCTCCCTCCGCCTCCCCTCCCTCCCAGGAGATGCTCCAGTCCCTCCATCGCCCTCGGCACCTCCGCTGCACCCGCCCCGCATCTGTCCCGCACGGAGGAGCCCAGAACTGCACACAGCGTTCCGGACGCGGCCTCACCGGTGCCGAGCAGAGACGCAGGATCCCCTCCCGATTCCCGGTTCCCGCTCACCCGGGTGCCGATGCCGATGCCGATCCCGGTGCCGGTCCCGGCCCCCGCCCCGCGCGCCCGCCCCGCAGCAGCGCGCGCCACATCGCGCGGCCCGCCCCGCCCGCCAATGGCGGCGCCGCCCGGCGCTGACGTCACCGCATCGCCCGATCGCCCCACTGCGGGACCGACGGTGACAGCGGGGAGCGGCGGCGGGAGCAGCCAATGACGGCACAGCCCGGGGCAGGCGCTGGCCAATAGGGAGAGGGCATGGCGGTGAGGCAGCCAATGGGAGCGAGGGAGCCGCGCCGGGCTGTTCCCGGCCACGCCCACAGCCGGGACAGGGGAGGAGATTGGGATCGGGATTGGGACCGTTTAGGAGGGAGAAACATTTAGGCTTCCCTGGTAACCAGGAATCACGGCATCGGTGAGGCTGGAAAAGACCTCTGGGATCACCGAGTCCAGTCTATGACCACAGACTTGGAAGTGCCCTGAACACCTCCCTGGGCGGCCCATCCCAAAGGATAAACCTTAAGTATTCCTAACATTGCTTATTGCCTTCTCACCCGTCCATGAAAACCAAATACAGCCCCAAGGGTGACTCGTACAGATGCTGTTCAATTTGTGCTCAGTTCTGGGGCTGTTCCATAGGCACAGGGCTGTGGAGTCACAGGGATTTGGGGCACATCTAATTTTGGACGCTCTTCTCTGCTCCACAGCAGCATTCCTTGAGCTGAAGAGGTTCAGTGCGTGCCGAGCAGATTCCTGCCAGTGGGATCACAGCGGGGAATAAAGGCCAGTGGTCTTCCCTCCTGCACTGACAGCTACAGCTTGTGGAAAACGGGTCCTGTGCTGGTCAGACTCACGGAGTTTTTGAGGGGCAGAGAAAGAAACACTCAGTTTCTGGGAAGGAATGGAGTGTAGGCAAGATGTTACGGTGAACTGGGAGTTCTGGATATGCACAGACACCAGGCTCTTAGAGGCAGAGAAACTTCAATACCAGCCTCTAGAAACTTCACACCACCATAGCTCAGCACCTTCTCAGCAAGAATTCTGGTGTTTTGTCACCTGTCCCAATACTTGGATTTACGACTGGATTCTGTAAAAGGCCTAGAAATGACATTTCACATGCCTTGGAAGCAATGGTTCTTTCTGGTTGCCTCTCAGCTCATTTCCATCTGGTTTGTTTGATTTTTCCTGTGAACAGGACAGATGGCCTGTCACTTAGAGGTGCCATTAGCAGCACAAAATGTTCAAATGGACAGTTCATATTTTACAAGTGTTCCCCTGTGCAGAGCTTCATGAAAGGAGAGTGGAAAATGGTTTGAGTGGAGGCCACTTGAAAGCAGCAGAGCATCAAAAGTAAAAAAAAAAAAGAATGTAATATGTGTTGGCTGCTTCATACATTGCAGAATCCTTACAACTACATAAAATATAAGAACATTAGTATTAATTAGCATTAGTATCTATGTTGTTATCGTGCTATTCATTAAAGTATTGCAAACATAATGTTATCACAAGAACATTAATAATAAATATGTACTCTGACAAAGGACTGAAATGTACACAGATTACTTTTTATTGAGTTTACTTTTAATTACATATTAAGTTATTGCTGAGTCACTGCTTAGCAAGAAAACACAATAACTGGAGACTGAGCTTTATAGAAATACAGAGAACCTCTTTCACCACATTGATCACTTGCTCATTTTATTGTTCTAGATAAAAAAGTCATTTTTTTCTTCTATCGTTTTCCTAATGTAACAAAAAATCTCCCCCCAAACAAACAAACAACAACAAAGCTATACAAATCCATGAAAAATATAACTACTAAGATATAAAAACATAACTACTAAGATAGACATACAAACCAGCATTTCATATGAAGTCAACAGAGTTAACAAGCAGCTCTCCTGTGAGTGAAGCTCTTTTGGAATAGAAACTTCTACCCTGAAAGGCAGAGGTGGGATCTGTAAATGAGGCACATCTGACCCACGAGCAGAGGTACACAGGGATGTTTGGGCAACTGAGCACAGGGAAACAAAAAAATATGTCCTTACATATAACAGAAAAAAGCGATTTTTTTCCTGTAGTGGCTGAACTTCTATACAGACACTTTAGAACCTGAGAGTCAGAAACAAGCACAGTTTCTGTCTTGCCCAGACAAACAAAGCATTTCACCTGGAGCAAGGCTGATGAGCACCAAGAAGTGACAACAAATCCTGGTGGATAGTGAGAGGCAAAGGAGGAAAAAAGGATGACAGAGACAAAACCTAACATTTTCACAAAACAAACAAGGGAGAGACGTCCCAAGCCTTTAACCAAAGACACTTTCAGGATCAGGTGTTTTATGTCACCCGTATCATCTTTCATGTCACTCCCCTCCAGACTTGCTCTGTACCTTCAAAGCTCTTTGTGTTAAAGCATCCTAATTTTTGTAGTGGTATGCACTTCACTGAAACCTCAGAACTTTTACTCCACCCTGTGTCAATAGAATGCCTGAAATGACATAGAAATGCCTTTGAGACTTAATTTATGCATCTGTTGAAGTCTGCTGACTATTTTCAAACACTGCTAACAAGGGAAAAACCATTTCCTGTCACCACTGGGGAGGCTTTAATTTCACCTGAAAATCCAACTGGCTGCAAATCACTGACAGACTTTTGCTGTCAACTAAGACAAAGGGAAATCCAACCTCCACTCACTGGAGGAGAACATTTTAATTCTCCAGCAAGTTACACAAGAAGAGGATGAACTACAGGATGAAGTAAATTCTGAACTAACCTGGTATTTGACCCCCGTATAAAATGCACAGATCATGAAATGTGCTTGTTCTCAGTTTTCAGATTTGCCAAGGAAAACAAAGGGCTTTTCTCCACCCTTCATGTCCAGCCTTCTTCTTTTTCAGCTTCCTGTTCACTTGCTTTGATGTTTAAGACTTCCAGTTCACCCTTCTCAGCTACAGCACTATCCTTGTTCCTGTTCTCCTGTTTTGAGAATTCCTCTCAAAAGTCTGCTCCTGCCTTGAAGTCACAGCTCTCCACCAAATACTTGTGTAAGTGATCCACTCATGTACAGAGTGAAAAACAACCTGGGTTTTATCTGAAATGGGAGGTAAATACCTCTCAGTCTTAACTAATCTGCTGTTGTTCACTTGAATCTTCATTCTTAAAAGGCCTGTTTCAGAGAAGTGGGTTGGCTTCAACTCACTTCAGAGAAGACAGATGGCTTTGTAGTAAAAATGTAATCCATGTATGCTAAATATATAAGTAGGATGTTGTATTTGCATTTAGGTTTGGTATCTCAAGTGTGATGGAAAGAGTGCTGTGATGGACAGCTTCCAAATGCTTTTGCACAGCATAAGGTGAATGAATAATGATCTAGGAAATCACTCTTTTAGGAAGGAGTTATTAGGAGGTTTCCTATAGGAAGAAATAACCCTTGATCCCTTAGATCTGTTTGTTTGTTTGTTTTTCTTACTTTTGGTTTGAGCTCTGGACAAGAGGCTTTGTCTTTTCCTGCTATTTTTTCAGGTTTAGCAAGTGTTATTTTTGGAGATTCAGCTATTACTCAGAAGTAGGTCTGGAAGGTGGTGTCCAGGACAACCTAACTTTTGTCACTCTGTTTACTGTAATGCTTATTAAAAAGGGTTTTTAGCTGCTGAAGAGATGCTGACTAATACTGCCTCCTCTTTCCTTAGCCTCCTGTATTGCTATCTATGTCTCTTGTTTTACAACAATAGTTTGTGAAAAGCAGGTGCAGTCTTTTGTTCTGCACTATTACACAGTGCCTGCTCCTCTTGCAGTGCCATGACAAAACCAAACCAGTAGCAGAGCTGGAGTGATAACAAGCCACTTGTTATTCGTTTCTCATGAAAAAGTAACTGTACAGCACCTGCTAATTTTCAGGTGGGGCAACCTATACCCAGGAGAAACTTGTTTAAGCTCCTGTCTTTTCAGTATTTTGTGTTTTTTCAGGAAAAAAAAAGATCATCTCTGTATTGTGCCCTGCTGCTAGAGTCAGCTGCTCCAAAAGACTGCAAATTTGTCTTCCAGGGAAATCTCAAACATGGATCCTTGTATTCTCACTGGACATTTTTTCCTTTCATAGTTATAGCTAAAACTGTTATGATACAGTAATATTTTATTAGGGCAAAGTAGTTTTGGTAGGGATAATGGGGCTTAAAAAATGTTTAGTTATAGTTAGGAACTGAACAGCTGAGGACTTGAATTGTGCCTCGGTTAAGGTGTCTGGGCCACTGCAACTGCAGCAGCTGCTGAAGGAATTCAAAGCATTAAACAGTGGCATTTGGCATGTTGTGTTCAGGCTTCCTCCCAGGCAACTCTGTTCTACCTCCTGTCCATCTTCTTTTGCCTGTTCAGCCTCCCCTCTTGTCCACTCCTTAAAGCCACTCAGCTATTCATTCTGCTCCCTTTTGGTGGCTTTCAGGAAGGGAATAGGTTAAAATGATGGGAAATTCTCAACCAGCGAGGCTGGTTATCTTGGAGAACGACCTCCAGTAATTAAAAAACAAGCTAGTAAATAGGTAAACCATCACTTTGTCTGTGTTCAATACAGCTTTAATTAAGACATGACTGCACATAAGAGGGTAGAAAGGAAAAAGAAGACAAGAGTATGAGCTGCAGGCAGACTTCTAACTGGGAAGCACATGAAAAGAAAATGTAATATTTCCACACTCACTGAGGCACATGTTCTTCTGGCCTTTTCACAGACCTCTTCTGAGGCAGCTAGATAATCTGCAGGAAGAGGGAAAATAATTAGGCAACGGCCTCTTTTGACTCTCACTATCTGCTACGTTGAATAAGAATTTTAGGTGAAGGTCTCTTCTAAGCGTTAATCAGCAGAGGAATTAATCACATTTCAATTACGCGTTGTAGGCTTCAGAGCGAGCAGCCACTTGCAGGACACAGTTCGCTTTGATTTTCTGCTTCTGCCGCCCCGTCTGCAGAGACAGCGCACAGAGCACAGACCCGGCACAACCCGGACACTCCGTGTGTAAAACAATACGGGCATTCCAGCGCTACTTCGTGCCGGTCCACAGCGGTCCGGTGTGACTGGGCCACTCAAACAGTGTTGACAGCAAAGCACCACAGCAGCGCGGGGACAACACTCAGCATTAGGGTGACCCGGGGAGCACAGGGGCTGCGGGGGGAGGTCCGAGCGCGGGGGGTTGTTCCTAAGCGCGGGGACTGTTCCCCGCCGCCGCCGCCCGGGCCCGCCCGGGCACCCCCTGCCCGTCCCGCCCGTCCCGCGAGAAATGACTTGCATGCTCTTCCTTGATACCTCGAATAA
>VYZS01008407.1:0-10038 GCA_013400695.1 Neodrepanis coruscans | reverse complement strand
AGAAAGAAAGAAAGAAAGAAAGAAAGAAAGAAAGAAAGAAAGAAAGAAAGAAAGAAAGAAAGAAAGGAAAGAAAGAAAGAAAAAAACCCCAACACATTTTGTCTGGAAAAAGAAACAAGAGAAAACCAGTCTGGTGGAGATTTACCTTCAGCCCTTTCAGTTTTTCATCAGTCTAAATAAATGGTCAGGGTGTGAAGGGAGTGTTTGGGTGCTGCCCAGAGTCATAACCACAGTGGCTAATGTTTCAGTCTCGTCTGGTTTCTACCTGTTACCTGCTCTCACTCAACTGATTTTTAACTCACTTGGCATTTTCCATGCGTGCAAGATGTTTGATTAGATCCTTTATGTTGCGTGTGTGGAAATAAAAGGCCAGCTAAGAACAGACACCCGATTAGGCATTAGGTGAGGTATAATCCTCCCTAATCACATTTCTAAACCTGGTAGTTGGAGGTGGGATTAGAGTTATTAACATGCGGACCATAAAGCATATAATTTATTTAACAATTACTGGCTCTTTGTGAAGGGCAGGGTATGCAAGCTGCATCCACACACCAGCTCCTCCATCTCTTGCAGGATGGAGCTATTGCCAGTGACAAAGCTGCCAGATATGGATGGTTGTCCACTGACGCAAAGGGCAGCAAAAATAGGGGTTATTTTGGATATAATCATAAGTAAATCAGAAATCCCCTCGCAGGACCCCCTAGGCAGTCCTGTAGAATACTTGACATCCACATATTAAGCTGTATAAATAAAAAAAAACCCACCAAAAAAACCCCAAAAATAAACCACTAAACCCAAACCTAAGAAAAACAAAACACTAGCATATCAAAAAGTGAAAAAAATTTACGAAAGTCCCTTAATCTGTTTTTCCTGAACACACTGTCATGCAAATATAAAATAAGATAAAAAGTTGTTTTAAAACTTGTAGGATGAAGAGAACAGGAAGCAAAGGCAACAACTGGCAAGCAGTGATGTGGTGCCAGGGCAGCAAGGAAGGGAATTCCAGAGCTCTGGGATCAATCACTGTCCTGAGCTTGTCACACAGTTTTCCCAGCTATGCTGGGCAATATGGTGTTACATCAGAGATTGACACGCCAGATAAACATCCTGGTAGTCAACAGATTTGTATTTTAATTCTTCAGGTGATCATACCAATGTACCCGTCTGCTTCTAGAGAACAGAGGTTTGATCTTGTGATTGTGTTGAGGGTGTTAGGAACAGCAAGGTTTTTTTTCCCCAGTATATTAAAAGAATAAAAACAAAACAAAACAAAAATCCTAAACAAACTCAAACACAAAACCCTCAGAAAATCCCAAATCCGCAACTCTACACCCCAGCCTGTTGGCTGACATATATTATCCTACTGAAGGACAGTTCCAAGCTGCTCCAAGAAGGATGTCAGGTCTGCTCTGCAGCAGGACAGGATGCCAAAGCCTGGGGGCAGCTCAGCCTGATCCCAGGACCCTGTAGATGCAGATGGGAAAGCCCAACACACAGAGATCCCGTGTCCATGCTCTTTGGTTGCTCAGTCCCTGGCAAAGGCTGGCCCCTGGACCAGTTGCACTCTTCCAGGCAAGGCTTGGGCAGGGTTTGGGATTTAGGCCAGGCCAGGGATGATTTTCAGAAGTATTCTGCATGTGCTGGCCCTGTTTTGAAAGCGGAAAGTCTGGTACTCCCTGGGTGTTGCTCATTCCAGGCCAGCTGGAGTCTCTGGCTTTGGCCAGTTGGCACAGAACGTACACCATGCACTGGTGATCTGCTCACAGTGCTGCAGGAAGGGGGAAACAACACTGCCAGGGTCAGGTTTAGACCTAGTTCCTGGTTTAGACACCACAGGTTTAGACCCTTCGTGCTCTGATGTGTTTCTGGAGCCAGGCTTGCAGGTCTGAAGTTTCCTGAGGTATCTAAAAATTAAGAGGTTCCTTTCATAGTCAGTGCAGAATAATAGGAACTCCTGGGGGCTTATTAATCCCACCCTAAAACAATCTCTAAAACAGGCCAGATGAAGTGTCCTCTAGACAGTTTAGGATGAGTAACTTTGGTGTCTAACTTCTAACATTTGGTGAAGTTGCACCCAACCATCTGTCTGCAGGGATTTGGTGTTGGAGGTAGCTCAAGGCCCTCTTAAAAGACAGCACAGCTCTACCCTGTAAATCCTACAAATGTCCTTCTTGTAGTGTATTTTATAGACAAAAAACATGTCATAAATAAGCTTTTATGGGAATGAGGTTGGCTCTGTTTCTCTGATCTCCCCCCCCTTGAGTCTTTGTTCTTTCCACAGACGGTGGCCATGTGACGGCAGCTCCCAACTCAGAGTACAGAGATCTTATAGGTAAAGCATTTCACGAGTGACCTGAGAGCCTCATCAATGCATTTTTGAGACTGTAGCTGGGCCACGATTTGAGCCGCATCAGATGCCATTAAGTCATCATGCTCAAAAAAGACAGGAGAGGGGAACGGCAGAATTTGTTCATGGGGACGATCTTACCTGTCTGGAACTACAAATGGTGCTGGGATGATGCTCATCTTTTTGCTGAGAAACAAGATAGTAAGAAAAACTGATGTTCTGTTTAAAAATGGATGAGTTTTTTTTCCTAGGCTACTAGACTTAATTTTTCAATGTGTACCAAATGCAAATTGTCACGGATTTTCTTCCAGTTTATCTAGCAGCAGGAGACCACTATCTACTGACATCAGCTGTTAAAGAAGTGCAAACTACCTGTAACTGCACCATTTTGGATGAGTGAAAAAAAAAAAAAAAAACACAACAAACAAAAACAAAAAAAAACCCAAACCACCAAACCAAACAATCTAGAACATCTTAAAGAAGCAGAGTTGATTCATCAAATAGTGTCTTCATCTGAAAATGTTGTACCTGACACTGACACAAATAGCCTCTGAGATAATGACTGAAAGAGGATTCATGGGGAAAATATTCTCTCCTACCATTCTGTTAACTCTGCGCATTTGACAGCACATCACTTGGTCTAGACAGTTCCGCAGGTAGGCTGACAATCAGCTGTCTGGCACTGACATGTGATAGGTGAGATGCTACAGATGCTTTTCCTCTGGATCAAATACGGGAGAAATAGCAGGAGGATGAGAAGATAGCAGCCAGGAATGGATAACCAGGGAGAAGCCCAAGCATAGTGGCTGTCACTTCTCTGAGCATTTCCAGGAGAGGGCAGTTCACACCTAGAGCATTGTGATTGCCAGCGCCCATCAGCAGAGTCATCAGAGTTTGCGCTGGGCACTCTTCTTGGGCAGAAGGACTCCTGGACTCAAAACCTGCTCGAGGAATGTCTCCACTGTGTTTCTTAAGAGTGGACGGAGTTCAGACCGACATTCCCCGACTCTCTTCCTCCCCAAACAGTGTAGTCACCTGTAACATCAAGTTTGGTGCGTTGCAAAATCCACCCGGGGCCTGAACTCTGGTTACAGCACTCACAAACCCTGACTTATTGAGCTCAGCTGAGGAGGTTTTCTACTCTCATTAAATTAAATACATACACTAGAAAGGCTTTCCAGATGATTCTCCAGTTTTCTTTAACTTCAACAGGAACTTTTTTTTCTCATTGGTGGGCCAGTGATCAGCTGAGCTTCACACACAAAATCGAACAGAAACTACCTCACCCTTCAAAGCTTTGTATTGTGATCCATGAGGACTGTTTGGCCCAAAATCCTCAGCCTCTGCCCTGCAAAAGCAGAAACATCACATTCTCTAAGGAGAAGCCTGTGGCTAAACACAGTTAGGGTCAAAACTACACACCGACAACAATATGGGTCCTTCAGTCCAAAACAACTACAAAAACTTGCCTTAAATCCTCACTTACATTCTCAGGTTAGCTTTTAAGTTTGTGAAAGACACTTGCATTCATTCTGCAAAGGAAAGTGTCCTCGGAACATCTCAAAATGTGTCTTGACATTGCTTGAGGTGCAAAAAAGGGGTTTTTTTTGGTTGCTTGTTCTGTTGATTGGATTTTTTTTTTTTTTTTGCTTTAATCTTCAAGCTAGTGGATGGGGGGCAAGATGCTCCTTCTGAAGGCTGTCACTGTTTGTCTTCAGTTGCTGTAGATTATGAATTCCTGCAGACTGCTTTATGTACAGTCTTGGAAAGTGATTTATCTTGGAATAAACACACAATTCGTGTGTATTAGCCTCTCTTATTTGTTTCTTGCTCTTTGCAGATTATTGCTTGTATTTCAGATGCTGCTCGTATTTATTGTCCATGGTGTGCATCTTCCATGTTTTCCAAGGTTTTCATCTTTTGTATCTTGTTCTTGCCCTATTCCTTACTGTGACATGTATCAACAGGCTGATTAATTCTGAATCTGACTTTTGCAGCCTGTGCGCTGTGATTTACTTATCCCTGGTGCTTAAAACTATATGATCTGTAATCTGTTTGCCTGCAGCCATGTCAAACTTGCATGAAGAAGCTAACTCAGCCAGACTGCAGTTTCAGGTTTGGTTTGGTCACATCTACCAAGAGACATGCCTCTCCATTTAAATCTCCACTACCAATGGTACTCTAAAGCAACTGAGGTCTTATTTTTGTCTGACCTTTCCTCACCTGTAAGTGTGAAGGTTTGAAAAACAACATGTCCTGGCCTGTGGTTAGAAGCTGGGAGTCTCTTCCTATTGCCATGTTTTATAAATATCGACTTACTCCTTTTTTCAGACTGATCTGCACAGTGCAGTAAATGCAGTCACTCAGATTGGTGGTTTTAAGAGAGCTGTCTGAAGGAATCAGGGCTGCACATCTCAGCTTGAAGAGCAGGGACTGCATTTTGGAAAGCAGCGGCTTTGAAAAGGGTTTACAGGTCACTGTATCTATTCCCAGGTTTACATAGTAGCCCAGAGAGGAAACAGCCTTTGAATGCATAAGCAGAAGGCAACTGAATAAAGGCAGAGAAGTGTTGTAACACTGTAACTTAATTAAAGGACTGTTCACGGTTTCAGTGTCCATACTTTAAAAAGCGGGTTGTAGAGGTAAAGAAGATTTGGGATAAACGTGGAACTTTAAAATCTCTCCTTGCAGAGAAAGATCAAAGAAACTCTTTTTTTTTTTTGGTGTATTTAGGGAAAAAAAAACAACAACTGAGGTGTGGCTCACTCCCAGTTACCAAATACTTACATGTGATAAAGATTTCTATGTGAAGGAATCAGTGTAACAAAACAAAACAAACCCATCAAAAAAGGTATGATGAGATCTAAGGGCAGATAAAAGGGAAATGCCCTAATTTTCATCACGCCAACTTGCCAGGCAGGTGGCAGATCCTTCTCACCCCGAGTTTGTAAGTGGAATCGAGCTGCCTTTCCTGCAACAGCACTGAGCTGCAAAGGCAACTGACCCAAAAAGGGATCCTCTGACGTGAGTGACATGGATTAGATGGTTGTAAAGGTCCATTTTAGCCATAAATTCAAATCCAGTAAAACGCCGATTTTTAGCCTCTTAGTGCCTGGCAGCAGGACAATGACCTTCCACATATTGGTAAGATCTGGTGCTTCCTGAGGGTAAAACACAGCAAAACTTACTCTTGCAGAGTAGACTTTGCTGTGCTGGGAGAGGATGTTTGCCCAGTTTCTTGCACCAGCTTGATCCTAAACTGGGGGAGGACAAAACCAGCTGACTCTTATACCAAACAGCAGAGGCTGGGATTCTTCCCGATGTTCTCTGCAGATCCAGTGGGTGTCACAGCCTAATACCAGAGCAAAGAGCTCCTTCCTCTGTCCCCCCAGACAAGGAAATCAGCCCCTGGTAATGCAGAGTGCCAGGGATGGAGGCTCTGACACAGGCTGCCCTGGGGATTACACAGAAAAAGCTATCACTTGGCTTCAGGCACTGTTAGAAGGATAGACTTCTTTCTTCTTCTTCTTCTTCTTCTTTTTTTTTTTTTTAAATTTTTTTTTTTTTTTCCCATCAGTTATTCATCATGATAAATGCCAAGAGCTAAAATAAACAACATGACAGTTTTGTGGTGATAAAGTCCCAGGTTATTTTCAAGGCTTAATTTTTTATTATGGCAACATTTTTATTTGGTGATATCTTCACCTGCACAACAGTAATATATGTTTTATATCTCTAAATAAAACTAAGCAAGAAAGGATTTGTCAGGTTCTTTAAATTCCTGCTTGATTTATTCAGTCTGCCAGAATAAATCTTTTGAAATGATAACTTTTAATCATAACTTTTAAATTGATATTGTCACAAAACACTAGTTTTTGAAAGCATGAGCAGAATGTTCAGAATCTGTAACTAAAGCTCTGCTAGACCGATAATAACAAAAAGAAAACTTCTACCTCAAAGTGTTCTAAACACTTCTCCACCTAGTACAAACAATACACAGAGAGATCACTTCCAACTCGACTACCAATCTTGCACAGATGGTGTAGGAAACTGGGGTAAATCTCATTGAGTCTAATCTATACAAACATATGCTTAATTAGCATAGTGCATCTTACACAGTGTAAAACAGAAACAGACCGTATTGCAATAACTGATCGTAGCTTAAATTGGTTTATTTTGATCCTTCCTACGGAGGCACAAACTATTTTTTCTTAATTATTTTGCAGATTTCACTGTAATGAATTAATTTCAGCTTGCTGGAAAAAGCAAGTAGAAAAAAGGAAGCAAGGATGATCGAAAAATTGAGCATACCAGGTTTGCATATATGGTAAATTTTGTTTCTATGACTGATTCTATTGGCTTAATCACTGCATAGATTTAAACACATACTCAAATCCTTCCTGGACCAAAGCCTACATTAATATAGAAACAAAGCTTTTGTCCCCCAGGCCTACTCACAAATTACACGTGTTTACTTAAGTCAATAGAGATAAACTTGTGTAAATCTCTTTGTAAGCAAGGCTATTTCACTTTAATGATGGCTTATTTGGGGTTAGCATAAATGTGTTTCTAATCAACTAATCCAAAATAAAGGATGTAGGCAGATAAATGGTGCGGTATTTGGAATAATAAGAAGGACAAAGAGATAATCTGAGTTAAAAAAGGGAAATGCGGGCAACATGAAATGTTTCTAAGATGTAAAAAACCAGTAAAACTGGGGAAAGAAAATCCAGTTTCAATACATGAAAGTTCCCTGTCTGTTTCAGGGCAAAGTCAAACAAGTTGATGCAACAAAGGAATTCAAAATTCAAGCGTCTGACTGTGCTAAAGTTGTCTCTCAACTCATTCTGCTTTTGATTACTCAGGGCAACTGGGTTTATGTGCACATAGGCACTAGGAATTAAGATAAGTCAAGGTAGTTAAATAATTTACTAATCAGAATTATACAGTGAGAATGAAGAACGTGAGCAGATATATAGGTCCTCTCATTGTGCTGTGAATGTCTTAAGGGGGATGCCACTTCTAAGGATTACTGTCTAACTCCATTCCATCTGATAAATGTAATGTACTTTATAACACAAACACCAACTGGTTCGTGCCATGATGGGTCAGGAAGGCAGAACTTTGCTTTTAGCATATTATCTTGAATACTAGTTATTTCTTAAGTCCGCTTTGCCAAGGGGATGGGATAGACACAACAGGCTTACATCAAGGCCTGTCAAATTTTATTTTTTGTCAATATTTATTTCACTGTGGAACAGATTCCCTTTTTTTTTTTTTATTTTGCTTTGTCTTGAAATCCCCTCGCAGCCCAGTCTGAAAGGACAGTGATTTGTGTAATACTGGAAACATACTTCTGCATTTCAAAAGAGGCAGTGAACAGATTTGACTTTCAAGGCTATTCATTTCATTAATTTCGTTATTGAAATAATGAATAATTTCACTACTGAAAAGATAAATAAAATAACAGAAATATACCATGTATTTTCTAATGCATTTTGCTGTTTTCCCCAGCCTTTAGTAGCAGTATTTTTTTTTAAGTCTGAGGAGTTTTGTGAGTACTTGATCTACACTGGTGTGGCTGTGTAAGGTTTCTGTTCATTTTGGAGATTTTTATGCCTCGTGCAATGGCTTTCTTTTAATTTATGATGCCAGAGGTCTTCTCTAGTCACTTGAATGCAATGCCTGTTTGGACAGTAAAAGTCAACTGAAAATCAACTGACATGTTCCTCATGATGTGATGGGAAAAGCAAAGTGTGGTTTTCTCCTTAACCCTCCTCATGCTGCCATGAGATGTGATAAGGTGTGGAGCCACATACAGCCTGATGAGATACAAGCAAAAGGGATTTAAGTCCTTATTTAACCCACTGAGGGAGATACAACCTCAGTCCTCAAGGAGTTTTTTCATGCTGGTACCAAAAACAGGGGAGAATTTTGCCAGTGTTTACAGTTCCCTCCATGGTAGGCAGTCCTGCAATGGCATGGAGAGGCTGTTCCCATCTTTGGCCACGAAGTAATGCAAAGTGAAAGGGAATCCATCCCCTTCCCAGCTTCCAGACCCAGCACCATTCCCTCTTCCATAATCTTTGGCAGATTTGTGCGCAAGGAAAGTTACTTTCATGTGTGTTTAGAGAGAAAATAACATGCTTGAATGGCATTTAGAGGAAGCAGGGAAGCAGCAGAGAGAAAGCACTTACTAAAGTGCGTGACAGTTCTTCAACAGAATGAGCTAAGAAATCTGGGGAGCATCTAACAGTGGTTTTCCTTGGATTTGTCATCTTTTTTATACATAGAAATACATGGTACATCCTGAGCTGGAAAGGACTGACAAGGATCATCACATCCAGCTCCTGTCCCAGTACAGGACACCCCAACAATCCCACCTTCTCCCTGAGAGGATCATCCCAACCCTCCTGGAGCTTTGGCAGCCTTGGTGCTGTGCCCACTGCCCTGGGGAGCCTGGGCAGTGCCTAACCACCCTCTGGGCAAAGAACCTTTTCCTGAGATCCAACCTGACCCTGCCTTGACACAACTCCGGGCCATTCCCTGGGCTCCTGTCCCTGGTTCCCACAGAGCAGAGATCAGTGCCTGTCCCTCTACTTCCACTCCGAGGAAGCTGAAGACCCTGATGATCTGGGTCATCATTATTTCCTGTCTTAAACATTATGTCTTATCTCTTTGTATCACAACTCTGCTCAAAGCTCTTCCTTTTTTTTTCTTCTTTTGTTTTGTTTTGGGGGTTTTTGTTTTGTTTTTTAGTTTAACACATCATTGTGACAATGACCTCAACACAAGAACTGTCTGCTCTGCCTCCAAGCCCTGTCTCCCTGGCATTGTACTTCAAACTTGTCTCCACTCCACGCAGTGATATCTGATAGTGTCTGGTCATTTAGAAATCCTAGGCGTCTTTGAAGCTATCTGATATCTGTGTTGTATTTCTTTTACCTCTTACAGGATTTGGTCACAGGGTTTGGAAAGTCAACATGTATTCCCTGCAGCACAGCACAGCCAGCTGCCACTTCAGCATGTTTCTTTAGATCTAAGACTATTTCATAGAATCACAGAGTGGTTTGGGCTTGAAGGAACCTTGAATATCATCCTGTTTCATGGGCAAGGACACTTTCCACCAGACCAAGTTTCCTTGTTCTTTCTCACAGACAGATGACCATGAAATACCACTGAGTTGTTTCTGTCTCTACCCAGGGACATCCCTTTTGAAAATGTTGATGCTCTCATGCACACCAGGAGACCTTGGGAGAGATGCCCACACTCTTCCACTGCAGGTTCAAATCCCAGTGGGACTGTCAACCATTTGTACTTAACTGCTAATGTCCAAAATATGCTGAGCTACATGGCTGGAGAAAGACAGGTTCCTGGAGTGAGCCCAGAGGAGGCCTTGAAGATGCTCTGAGGGCTGGAGCCCCTCTGCTCTGGAGACAGGTTGGGAGAGCTGGGAGTGTTTAGCCTGGGAGAGCTGGGAGTGTTTAGCCCAGAGCAGAGAAGGCTCCAGAGAGACCTCACTCGGGGCTTTCAATACCTAAAGGAAGCTTATAAAAAAGATGGAGAGCAACCTTTTACACAACAGATAGTGACAGGACAGAAGAGAATGATTTTGAACTAGACAAGGGCAGCCAGGAGAGCCAACCATGTCCTGGGGGAGATCAGGAGCAGCAGCACTGGGCCAGGGAGGG
>VYZS01008403.1:5629-18921 GCA_013400695.1 Neodrepanis coruscans | reverse complement strand
GTTTGGGTTTCTGGTTTGGTTTGGTGGGGTTTGGGTTTGGGGTTTGTTTCATTACAGTTTCATAGCAAGTGCTGAAAAAGAAACTTCTCCTGTTTCCATACTAAATCTACTATTTAATGCTGCCATCTAATAATTTAAGCTTTAAAAAACCTGAATTAAACCCCAAAACTATCTGCTGTAGTTTCAGAGACTTTAACATGATCATCTGGTATCCAAGGACATAAAGAGTGATTACTATTCGTGAAAGAAAATGTCCACTCCTAATGTAATTAAAAAGATGCTGTGTTTGTGCTGGAAATTACTTCAAAAATGAATTAAATATGAAATTATTTTATTTAATGATAGCTATAAAACATTTATGTTATTAATGTGAATACCTAAAAAGGAGGAAAAAAGATTTTTTTTGTTCGTTCCGAAACTTTGCTGAGGACTGAAACGTATTTTGTTTCCTGTATTATTTTTGGTTATTTACAACACATAACTCATAGGTCCTGTGACATGAGTTAATAAGGATTCTTCTTAATCTCATGTCACTAGATGTGGGGAATTTCTACTTATTCTCTCTTTTAAACTTGAATCCTGCAGAGGACTTTAGGTCCTGTAATTTTTTTTTTCCTTTTAAGAGACACTTTGACAAAATATCCAACATAATGTCTGAGATTTTGAGGTGCTGATTGTTGTTGTTGTTGTTACTATTATTTCTAAGCCATATGGTCTTGAAATGATTTAGTAGTAAGCCTTGAAGAGGTAGCCCGAAGGAGTGCTCAGGAGTGACAGCTGCTTTGTCTCATAAATCAAGCTCCTTACCAGCCACTGCAGTTCATTTTTCTCCACGTGAGAGTCTTCAGCGTGGAGGTCCTCAGTGTGATGACATGAGCTGTCAGATGAACCCGGACTCTGACTCAGATGGTGTCTGTGTCCTGGCAGTAACAGGTCAGGGACATGACACCCCGCCTCTCTCCTTGTCTTCCTACTTCCTTGCTCTTGCCAATAACCCACCACAGCCCTTGGAAGTTTGGCAGTTCTCACTACTCCACAGGACACCTGCATGTTCCAGAGAAGAATCCCCTGTGCAGGAGGAGATGAGGGAGAACTGCACATGCAACAGGTCCAGCACAGTGGAGGAAGTATTATATTTCTTACCATGAACTTGAAAACTATAGGCAGTAACATCCTTACCTATCAGTTGCAAACCCTGATGGAAAAGCTCACAGATTTTATCAGTGGTTAGCATTCTGTGAAAGGCTAGTGGGATACAGTGACCTGGTAGCTGAGTGCACTTGTGAGAAATTATCATTCCAGTTTCAGAGGAGAACTGAGTCATGGGAGGAGCCATTTCCCCAAACTCATAGGCTGAATTGTGACAGAATCAGAATTATAATATCCTGCTTTTCATTTTCTCAAGTGTTGCTGCTGCCTTTCATCTGTGTCTTTTCTACTTTCCACACCGTTGCAGATTTTCTCAACTTCGGGTTTCTTGGCGGTGTTCTTTAAACAAAAGGTGCAAAATTATCCATCACCCATCCACTTATTATCCCTTCTTCCAGGTCCCTCATCTCCCACCTCAGATTGACTCATTCCCTTCTCCAGAGTTTAGCACTATCAAAATTAGTAATTATTGTACATATCCTTGTCTGTTTTGGGCTGGAATTGTGACTTATTAATAATGACACATCTGATGACACATGATGATAAAATCAAAATGCTTGAACAGCTGAAGTAAGGTGATTAACTTTAAAAAGGGTCTCCATTTCATCCTACCCAGATTTTCTAAGATACCAGGAAGTCTTGCTAGATTGTATTTTTTGAGGTTGCTCAGAGAGTAGTAAGGAAGGTCCTCTGGTAAAATGCTTTTGAAGGTACTAAAGTCCAGCAGTGCTGGTCACTTTTTTAAGTATCACCTTCCAAGGGCACAGGAACAGGTAATTCCAAAATGCTGGAAGTCAAGCAGGAGAGGCAGAAGGCCAGCTTGGCTGAGCAGGGATCTTCTGGAGCTAAAGAAAACAAAGAAGGTGTATGACAAGTGGAAGCAAGGTTGGGTGACGTGGTAGGAATACCACAATGCTGCCTGTCACCTGTAGGGAGAAAATTCGTGTGGCCAGAGTTAAGATGGAGCTGAAGCTGGACAAAATTGTGGGGGATAATTAAAGCAGGTTTTTTTAAAAAACATCAATAGCAAAAGGCATTGCAGAGATAACATCATCTTCAGATGGTCACTTCACAGACAGGAACAGACAAGGCAGAGATATTTAACACTTTCTTTGCATCTGTCTTCAACACTAATGACGAATTAAGGAGGTCCCAGTGCCCTGAGCTGGAGAGCCATGTCTGTGAGAATGATAAACGCCCAGTTCACCCTGAGATTGTGCAAGATCTGTTGCTCCAGCTGGATCCAAATATATGGGGCTGATGAATACTGAATACTCCAAGAGATGGCTAATATTATCATGAGGCTTCTCTCAATGATTTTTGAATGGTTTTAGGAATCTGGAGAGATCCCAGTTGACCAGAAGCTGGCTGATGTTGCCCAAATTTTGAAGAAGGATGACCCTGGAAACTACAGGCATCTCAGTCTCACTTTAGTGACTGGTAAAATTATGGAGAAGATTAATCTGGGGTGTATTGAAAACACTTGGAAGATAACGCTGTTATCAGTCACTTCCAGAACAGTTTCATGAGGAGAAAGTGCTGCTGGACAAACCTAATTCCTTTTATGACAAGGTATGTATCTCTCACAGAATCCTTCTGGACAAAATGTGAAGCACACAGCTGGAAAAGCATGTCATGTGACAAGAGCAACTGGTTCACAGGTTGGGCAGAAAAGGTTACAGTGAATTTGGTGACATCAGGCTTGGCAGCCTGACACTGCTGGGCCAGTGCTCTTGCACCTCTTCGTAAATTATTTGGTCACAAGATTCAAAAGTACACTAAGTAAGTTTGCTTTTGACACCAGATTGGGAGGAGTTGTTGACTCCCTCGAAAGCAGGGAGGCCCAGAGGAGAGACCTTGACAAATTTGAGGACAGGGCAACCACCAACCGTATGAAGATCAACAAGGACAAGTGCCAGATTCTGCATCTGGGATGGGGCAACCCTGGATGTCCCTACACACTGGGGAATGAGAAGATGGAAAGCAGTGCTGGGAAAGGGACCTGAGGTCCTGATGAGTGGCAAGTTGAATCTGAGTCAGCAGTGCCCGGACAGCCAGAAGGGCCAATGGTGTCCTGGGGGGCATCAGGCACAGCATCACTGGTGAGGCCAGGGAGGGAATTGTTCTGCTCTGCTCTGCTCTGCACTGGGATGGCCTCACCTGGAATATTGGGGCAGTTTGGGGGCCACAATATAAGGAAGATATAAAGCTGTTACAGTGTTCAAAGGAAGGCAACAAAGATGGTGAAGGGCCTTGAATGGAAGCATGTGAGGAGCAGCTGAGGGCACTTGGTCTGTTCAGCTGCAGAAGAGACTGAGGGGAGACCACACTGCAGTTACCCCTTCCTTGTGAGGGAAAGAGAAGGGGCCGGCACTGATCTCTGGTCTGTGTTGACCAGTGACAGGACCCAAGGGAATGGTCTAGAGCTATGTCAAGGTAGGTTTAGTCTGGATGTTAGGAAAAGATTCTCCACCCAAATGGTAGTTGGGCAGTGGAACAGGCTTCCCTGGTCAGTGGTCATGGCACCAGGCTATGTTCAAGAAACATTTGGACAAGGCACTCAGGCACATGGTGTGATTCTTGAGATGTCCTGTGCGGGGCCAGGATTTGGACTTCAACGATCCTTGTGGGTCCCTTCCAACTCAGGGTGATTCTATGGTATTTTTTCCTGAATTTTCTTTAACAAGCTGGAGGTACTCTTGCTCAAATGTTTTTGGACTGCTTTGTAGCTTTTATTATTATTATTATTTCAAGCTATTTTTTAAAAAAGCAAAATTTCTAGTCATACTACTTAAAAGCTAGTTTGGACCCCTTCACGAGGTATTGAAAATTTTCTAAGGCAAAATGCTGGCTTTTACACTGCTAATCACCACCATCCTTTATAAATGTTACTGGTAATGGCATTCCCAGGTGGCATGGAATAAAAGTGCAGTCCCGAAAGCACATTACCTAGGGACTTTTAAATTCAAAGCATTGCAGTTGTTGAAGTATTGAGAGCTGATGTAATGTGTCTTGTGTTCAAAACCTTTGCGTGATTGATCAGCCTCCGTGTGACTTTTCCCACTAATGTTCTTGTCCAAAATCACACCGCACTCTAAAGGATTCTGGTAGGATGGCAGTGAGTGCTGAAGCTGTACCTCGTGGTGCTTGCTAGTACACATTTTGATCGAATGTGGGGAGTATAGTTTCTCACGGGTCCAGCTGAATCAGTGAAACATATCTGCAATTCTCAAGATATAAAACTAGCAAACTGAAGTTCAGGTTATTGATTATTGCTTTGGAAAAAGGACTCAAGATTTGACTAATGAGACTTCATATAATCTCTAAATTAAGATGAAGGCTTTAAATGGTAGTTTTCAGCTGAGCTGTTGGATGACTTACTAGATACAGTTTTGGGATGACCAAAAATATGTAGAAGTGTCACATGTCTGAATTTGTTTCTAAATTCTGTCTCTCAGCCTAAGAACAACACACTGGTTTCAGGAAGAAGGAACTTATCAGAAGCGAGACAGTGAATTTGTCATGCACTCTGTTCTGTAAGGTAGATTTGAAGGTTTTTTTAAGGATACGAATCCTCTTGTCTAAGCCCATTAATATCCTGACATTGTGCAATCTGTGGCATAAGCCACCTGCCCCAGTGACAGCATCAGTTTCTGTTTAGGGTAGTCATGATGAGATTGGTGCAGGTACTGAACAAGGAGATTAGTGTCTTCTCTTAATTATTCATTTTTGTATGTGGAATGGAAACAGAAGGTGGTCCTTGCATATGTAATAAGCATGACTGAATCCTACCATGCAATGAACAATCCTGCTATCTTTGTCTAATTTCTTCTTCTTCATCTCAAACCAAAACAAAGCTTTCACCAAAGTGACTCAAACTTTGTTGTACTTTGCACGACTCAATGCTCTATGAAGTTTCTCTTTTCATCTACTTTCTACCAGTCTTACTACACAATTTTAAGTCCTGTAATATGCATATGGAAGCTGTTTTCCGCAGCAAAGCAGCAATAAACTCTTCGTAGAGTGGAATTTTTATTTTACCCGGCTTTCGAGTCAGCATCAAAATTTTATCAAAAAGTTTATTGATTGAAGTTAAACTACACCCGAGCAGCTGTGATGCTGTCAGTCATTGCAGGCTCCCTAGGGATGGTGTTTAGTACAGAAATCCTTCTGTACAGCCTCCCTGGGCTATGATCTCCAGCAGACCACCCATTTACTCTGACTAATGATGGACTAGACTTCATTTGAGGGTAAGTTTACCAAAGCAATTTTTAAGAGACAAAAAAAAATGGGCAGCTGATTTATCTGATACAAGTTCCTAAACTGATGTAGTAAACCCTAGGCTACAAATAGTACTTGAAATCCTAATTCAGCGCTTCAGATGTGTTGGAGGATGATGTAAATGCAGCAAAGAGGCTGTGTTACTATTCCTTTACAGTCTAGGATCAATGGAAAACAGAATCAGAGGGCATCCATCACAGTCAGAGAAACCAGTATTACTTTCTGAGAAGGAGGAAAAATTGTGTATTAATATTTCTGTAAACACCCTGAGCAGTACATTTGTCACATATATGGATCAAAGAATTGTATAAAGAGACAAAACAGAAGAACATCTGTATTCACTAACTTGGTCGTACCCTCAGAAAAGTGGTGGCTTATATGTCTCCTATCTTAACCATACCTCCTAAATATGCAACTCCACCTTTTAGAACAAGATATTGATCTCTGGCAGTGGGTAAAACATGCTGCCCTTCCTTAATGCTTTTGTCATTCTGTAACAGCAGTAGTGCTGATGCTGGAGCAATGGACAACAAGGACATAGGACAGCAAAGGTTCACAGAAACAGTGCTACATGTCCTTGCAAGCTATAGCTGGGCTTCAGAGAGGTGCCATTGACATCGAAAAGGTAGTGCCACTGTATTAATATTTAGTAATAGATAATATTTAGTATTGGATAAAGTTATTGTGCTTCTGGGCATGAACTTTACCTCTTACAGCCTTCTATCTTACCATCTCTTGATTTACTGCTTTGCCATGCCTAAAACAGGAACTCCTTTTCCCAGGTGAGCTAGTGGTATGCTATGCTTTTTGATCTTCTTTCTTATTTTACTCTTTAAAATCTTGTTCCTTAATCCTCCATAGAATTGCTCATTTTGCTGCAGAGTTACAATGTAAGCTGCTTGTAAGATAAGTTGGAATGCTTCTTATACGGAAAACAATCAGCAGAGAAATTTGGTTTTAGTCAGCACTTTTGCTGCAGTTTGCTGGACAGGTGCTCCCTGATTAATTTTGCAAGACAGGTAATGGGTTTGCCCAGGGTGCACCTGCATATTTCTGAGGAAGAATTGCTAGATTTTTCTGCAGTTGTGTCCAGAGTGAGGAATGCTGAGCATTCCAGTAAGGGATGAAGGTTGGAGGTTTTGGAGTATTGTGTTGGCTGAGTTTTTTTGGTTCTGTTTGGTTTTGTTTTCTGTCAAGCAGCATTGTACTTAAGTGATACTTTTGTCTTTTCTGATATGTTCTGTCTCTGGTGGAAGGTGTAAATGTGGAAATGCATGGGCAGAAAAGAGAACATTGAGGATATAACTGGCAAAAAGCTTTGTCACCCAGAATGCAATTAACTTGCTGCACAAAATTTTATTATTGCTAATTTGCAGAAGTGAGGAGATAAGAACTGAAATGTTCTGGGTTAGGAGAGTTACTATCTCCTAACAGGAGCAGCTCCCTGCATCTCCATGCTGCAGGAGCAGGGAGAGGTGAAGCATGCTCTGAAAAACTTGCAGTGGGATATGGATAACAGGGGATGTTTCTCCTTGGTTGAAACACAGAAATTAAAAAAAAAAAATTACTGTTTTACTCCTTCTTCACATAAAACAGACTTTTTGTAGGTCAGTTAGACTATACCTGCTGTAACATCTATTTTCAGCCTTTGATTCCTGGAATTACTTTCTTGTGTTCTTACAAGAATCATCCCAAAGAACAAACCAGGATCACATGAAATTTATTTCAGCCTACCTATGTTATGAATTTGACAGCTTTTTATGCATGTAACTTTCCTGATTTCTTTTTATGAGTGTAATATTATTTTTTTCTTCCATTTCTTTTCCTCAATCTTTGAACTTTCCTTTTTCTTCTGTCCTCCCCATTCTACCTGCACTGGCTTTGACTTCTTTCTTGCTTTCTCCTTCACTTTTATTCCCTGAAAAAGAAGGCAAGAGGATTTGGTACCATGGAAAGGGGATCATACACTATTTTGCATCTGCTGCCTCTTTCTCCACATACAGCATTCCCCTGAGTAAATCCAGAACTGCTGTGTGGGCATAGGTGGCTGATACGGGTCTTCTGCAACTCCCAAATTATACAGAAACACTTTCTTCACTCTGACAAGAAAAGAGAGTAGTGACTTGGACTGCAGAGGGAAATAACAGATCTCTTAGGATAGGCTTATATTTGGTTTTATTTTCTTTTTTTTCCCCCTCTCAACAGAAATGCAGGAATTCTAGCCTTTTTAACCCCAAAGAGAGAGAGGGGAAAAAAAGCAATTAAAAGGTGTGAATCTAATTATTGTCTTGACTCAGAGTGAGTTTCTACAGGGAATGAAACTAACCTGGCAGGCACTGAGATTATATGATTTGCATAGGACAAAGCCTGCTTTGAGTTTTGCAGAAGCTGACAGACTTTCTAGAGTACATGTATTTCTGCAGTTTTGCATATTGACCTTTCAGATTAATCAACAATGACTTATGATACTTTGCACTTTGAAAGGTGGCATCTTATGTACTACACTTGAATACTGTTTCATTTCTTTCTAAATTGCTTGTCAATTGTGGCCATAGACCTAACAGAAGTAGGGTAAATAGAATCATTCAATACATTCCAGACAATTTATATTTTACAATACAAGAAACTTGTATTTCCATGTTTTCCCTCCTCTCTTTTTTTGCTCATTTTGGCTGTTATATTATTTCTTACACATGCTACAGCAAAAGTCCAAGTAAAATCAGTTCTCCACATTTGTTAGGCAGACAGGTTAGGCAGTGTTGCAGAAGGACCTCTGGGTGTATCTGGGAAAGAAGATTGTGCAGTGCACTGGAGCTCAGAGGAGGTTTCATTTCTCTATAGGCTTTTGTCCTGTGCAATACAATGATAACAAACCTTCTTGAGACTGTTGCATATTTCACCAATTACTTCTTTCAAAACCTAGATGCCCTTTCAAAAACTGGAAGGTAGATGTGTACTGGGTTTCCTGTGGGCAGGCTTTGGTAATGACAGGGGGGCTGTAGGGAAGGCTTCTTTGAGAAGCTGCTGGAAGTTTCCTCCATGTCCGGCAGATCCCGTGTCAGTGGCTCCAGGCCAGGCCTGCAGCTGGCCAAGGCCAGGCCAGTCAGGAGTGACAGTAATACCTCTGTGATAACATGTTTAAGAAAGAGATAAAAAAAGTTATTGGGAAGATGAAGGTGGGAGTCAGAGAAGAGCGGAGTGAGAACATGTGAACAACACTGCAGACACCAAGGTCAGTGCAGAAGGAGAGGCAGGAGGTGCTCCAGACAGAGAGCTGAGGTTTCCCTGCAGCCCATGGTGAGGATTGTGGGGGAGCAGCTGTGCTCCTGCAGCCCATGGAGGACCCCAGGGGTGCAGAGATCCACCTGCAGCCCATGCAGGAGCCCAAGCTAGACCAGGAAGATGCCCGAAGGAGGCTGTGATCCCATGGGAAGCCCATGTTGGAGCAGGGTCCTGGCAGGGACCTGCTGACCTGTGGGGAAAGGAGCCCCTGATGGAGCAGTATTTTCCTGGTAGGACTTGTGGCACGTGGAGGACCTACCATGGAGCAGCCTGGGCCTGAAGGACTGACCCTGTGGAGAGCTGACCTGTGTGGCAGTAGTGTGTGAAGGACTGTTGCCCATGGGATGGACTCTCACTAGAGTAGTTCATGAAGGACTGTGTCCCATGTGAGGGACCCCACTTGAAGCTGGGGGAGGACTCCTCTCTCTGAGCAGCAGCAGAAAAACACAACTAACCATAACCCCCTTTCCCATCTCCCTGTGCCACTGGGAGTGGGGAGAAGGTAGAACTTGGAGTGAAGGGGGAGGGGGAAGGTGTCTTTAAGATTTATTTTACTTCTCATTTTTAAGCTCTGATCCTGTTAATAATAAATTTAATCAATATCCCCTCCAGGAGTCTGTTTTACCCATCATGGTGGTCAGTGAGGAATCTCTCATGGTCCTTATCTGAACCCATGAACCTTTTGTTATATTTTCTCTCCTTTGCCAATTTGTAGGGCAAGATGAGTCTTTAGTGGGTACCTTGCTTCCAGCCAGTCAAGACACTACAAGTGTTATCAGGCGTGCATTTTGCAGTAACGCAGTACCCTAAAATACCATCCCATTTTGCTGTAAGTTGTGTATAATGAGGAGGAAGAAGGCTGGCTGGTAAGCAAGAAAAACATGGCAAAACCCCCAACTTTTTCTCTCTTTATTGCTCCAGTCTTCTCACTGGGCAATATTTACCCTTGGGAAGTAACAGGTGTCTTGCTCCGAACCTTCAAAAATTCCTTTGCAAAGTGTCTAAAAAAGTTTCTTT
This sequence comes from Neodrepanis coruscans, assembly GCA_013400695.1. Taxonomy (NCBI): domain Eukaryota; kingdom Metazoa; phylum Chordata; class Aves; order Passeriformes; family Philepittidae; genus Neodrepanis; species Neodrepanis coruscans. Next base: position 9,192 of record VYZS01008403.1, on the reverse strand, counting down.
GTATAGGATCTATTTTAAGCTCTTGTTATTTGCGTTGTCTGCAGGAATATAAAATAATAGTGTTTTTTTTAAAAGATAAACAAAGTAAACAGAAAAAAGGTTAGTTGATGAAACACAAAATGATTAAGCAAAGCTGCTGACACACCATCTTGCTCCTCTGTGCCCATTTAACCTATAGAAGGGGAAGTGGTTGGCCAGCAGCTCATCTGGGGTCTGGGGAAGGGATACCTCAGGCCTCCTGTAAAGAACAGCAGGAAAGGGCCTGTCTTGTATCCTATCCACCACTGTAGCTCCACAGACTTGGCTGTAGCTTTCAGGAACCAGATGTTCAAGATAGCTGAAGCCATTTATTCCTACAGACGGCAGAATATATTGCAGTTATGTATTGCCTATTTGGAAGCTTTAACTACTGCTCTCTGCTGCTCTTGATTGGTGGTTTAACGATGCTAGATCAAACCCTGATGAGGGAGTTTGGAGAAGAGGAGGTTTATGACATGGAAGACAATACCAGCACAAAAAATGAGAGGATGAATTGGAGAATACGTAGGAAGAACCTCATCATCAGCTCAACAGGTTTGGAAACAAATTTCCAAAGTGGGTAGTGAGGTGTTTTAGATAATTTGTTTTTTTAAGAGAGATCTTGATCAGTTTATGACTCAAACTGGTGTTTCATGTATGTGAGTGCTGAAAGTCAGAGTCAAGAGGGCCCTGAATGTTTTTTCCTTCTTTGTGTTTTGTCAGAGGGGATTGTTACAGTTTATATTGGATTTAATTATAGGCTAGGGCAGGTTATGTTTTACAGTAGTGTTGATATATGTGTCCTAATAGTGCAGGACATCACAGTATCACAGTATTAACAAGGTTGTAAGAGACCTTTGAGATTATCAAGTCCAACCCATAACCCAACACCAACCCATCATCTAAACCATGGCACTAAGGGCCTCCAGTCTTCTCTTAAACACCTCCAGGGACAGTGACTGCACCACCACCCCAGGCAGCCCATTCCAATGGCCAATCATTCTTTCCATGAAAAATCTTTTCGTAATATCAAGCCTAAACCTCCGCTGATGGAGCTTGATACTGTGTCCTCTTGTTCTGTCACCAGCTGCCTGAGAGAAGAGACCAACCCCCCGCTGCCTACAACCTCCTGTCAGGGAGCTGTAGAGACCAATAAGGTCTCCCTCGAGCCTCTTCTTCTGCAGGTTAAACAGCCCCAGCTCCCTCAACCTCTCCCCACAGGGCTTGTGCTCCAGTCCTTTCACCATCCTCATTGCCCTTCTCTGGACATGTTGGAGAATCTCAACATCTTTCTTAGACTGAGGGGCCCAGAACTGGACACAGCACTGTGGCCCAACCAGTGCTGAATATAGGGGAAGGATAACTTCTATAGTCCTGCTGGCCACACTGTTCCAGATCCAGACCAGGATGCCATTGGCCTTCTTGCCCACCTGGGCACACTGCTGGTTCATGTTCAGTTTCCTATCTACCAGCACTCCCAAGTCCCTTTCTGCCTGACAAATCTCCAGCCTAGAGCTCTGCATGGGATTATTGTGACCGAAGTGTAGAACACAGGACTTGGACTTGTTAAATATCATCCAGTTGGATTCAGCCCATCTCTCCAGCCTGCCAAGGTCCCTCTGAAGGGCCCTCCTACCCTCTAACAGATTGACACTTGCTCTCAGCTTGGTGTCATCTGCAAACTTGCTAATGGTGGACTCATCCAGATCATCAATAAAGGTATTAAACAGGACTGGGCCCTGTGGGGGACATCACTAGTGACCAGCCGCCAGCTGGATGTGACACCATTCACCACCATGAAACCAGGAACATAAGGACATGACAATGTCCTTTAGAGATGAATACACTAAATGTTCTAAGAAGTATTTAAATAAATACTCAAAAAATAACTTTAATACCTTATCTGTGGTAGCAGTTCTGTAAGGGGAGGGATGAGAGAGAGAATATACTTACTGTGGTTTGAGTGCTGTCTTTCATTTTAACACAGTTTCTTGGTAGACACTCTCTCAGAAGAGCAAATTTGGTTTTTTATAAATTGTTATGTGAGGTTTGAGAGCTCTTGAATAGTTCTGAAAGAAGGGACAGTTGTAAGAGTTGATGCTTGCTGATGGTATCCATAACCATCTAAAGTATATTTAAAATTTCCATGTCTTTTCGGTACCTGTCTAAGTGAGTATGGATACGGCAAGGAGGGGATTTCCTGTTTTCAAGGAAAATGGTTTCTGGTACTATCGGTAGATGAAAGGGCATACAGATGTGTTACATCTGTAGGGAGTTACAAGGGTAGTGACAAATCAACTGTCTTGAAGTGTCCTTGCCAAATCAGAGCCCTGGCTTGACAGGGCTACAAGAGGAACCTGTAATGTACTTGCCCGCCTTTAAACCTGAGCCTGAAGGCAACAAAAGCCTGGAAATAACTTGCTTTCAACAGCCAGGCCAATTCCAGTGACAGCAAAGGGACCTGGAGATGGAAGACCACTCTGTTACCTGATATAGTGTGTCTGAAAGCTCAGCTCATATAAAACAGATTTGTAGTGTAAATGAGTCTTCTATTATCCTCCTGATGTCAGCTGCTTCATTAGCACCAGCAGCAGTGAGACACTGATTGAGGCAGCCTGACTGCGACTCCTTGCTGAGGGAGCTTCCCCCTGAGCCAGCTTGGTTACAGCGTTGTTGGAGGACCCACCTGAAACCTCCTTAATTCCTGGATGCTGCCAAATTTGAAGGTGACACGAAATTTACCCTTTCCTAAATTCAGAAGCAACCAAGTTGTAACAGCATCTTTTATGAAAGAGTTGTGTCTTTAGTTTGCAGCATCAGAGAACGAATGTTGTTTCAGGGTGGGAACTAGTCCGTATTTGAATCGGTCTGTGTGGATTCCGTGGTATCAAGGAAGCAATAACAGAATCACACCTTCCCTCCCCTCTCCCCAACTCTAAAGCAAAGCTTACTGAGAAACAAAAATTAAGTACTTTCCTCAGATAAAACTTTAATCCTCATGAACAAGAAATTAGAAAAAGACAAGACACTGAAAAATTTATTTCTGCTTAAGTTTGATTTTCTGCAACTGTTCTGCTATTCTTCAAAGCATCGTTTCACTGCAGCTGAAGTAGGATTTCTGTAAGAACTGTTTTACGCATGAGTGAGGGTTGTGCGATGAAGAGTGATGGAGGAAGCCATGAGACCATCTGGACAGCAGGCTGCCACTTGACTGCTCTGAGCCAGGGTAGCTGCCCACTGTGCCCACCTGCCCTGCAGGCTGGACTCTCCTCCAAGGGCCCGAGCAACCCCCAGGCAGGGGTCTGGATTGTGGAAGGCTGAGACCCCTTCCCACCACAACCCAAGACAAAGGCTCTGCCACCAGCTGCCTTCACTTGGAGTGTGCTGCTTATCCAGTGGCATCCTCATTTGGTTGGACTGCCACTAACATCGTTATCCATGGCTGGCTTAATTAAGGCAGAAATGATGATTTTACATGGAAGCTAATTTTTTTTTTATTTTTTAAAAAATTATATTCTTGTTTCCCCTCCCCCCCCCCCCCCCCA
>VYZS01008400.1:17132-40570 GCA_013400695.1 Neodrepanis coruscans | reverse complement strand
CTTATACACTGAAGTATTGCTTAGACTGTTGTTTTTTTTTTGTCTGTTTTTTGTTTTTTACACAAGGAAAAAAGAAAAAACAAAAAGGGGGAAAAAAGAAAAATGGAAAGGTCCTTTGGTTTTTAAAATCATGAGAATAATGAATCATGTATAATTTTGGCCCAATTTCAATTGACAGGAATCTTCATTGCCTTTATGCAGGCTAATACATTAATAAGTGAATCCTCTATTGCTCCTTTATGCTTTACAATTGTATAGATTTTAGTAACTATATCCACCAAAAATGTATTCCATTACATCCACCCTATGCAGCAGGATGTAGGTGTACTTCAACCTACTGCAGATAGAGATATTTCAAGGTACCTTTAAGATATATATATGTTGCAAGGTACTATTTTTACAATAGAAATGCTTGAAAAGAAAAGCAGCAAAAGCAACTGCTGTTATTCAGAGCTGAATGAAAATGCATCATTAAGATGTTTTATCAGTGGATGCTTTTGAACCTGTGGATTTCAGATTTTCACAAGGCTTCTCCCTCTCAAACTTAAGTGAAGAAATCATGCAAGGAATTAGAATAAGAAAAAATATTCAGAAAATTGAATGGGGGAGGAGAGGGAGTGTCTCCTTTTTTGCAAAGGAGTTTTTATTGGTTGTTTCATCTGCTTCTGATTAAAAATGGTTTCCCAATGAGGTCTGATACTGACTTTTACTTGATAGCATTCTAACTCACAAAGAAGAAAAAATATTGCTAGGGACTACAAACAGCATGGTTTGTTTAAAAAATCATAGGACCCAAAGGAAACAACTAACACACCAAACTGCTTTTAACAGCTGGTAAATTTGTGCTATTACACAGCAGCATTCTCATTGGAAAAGTACTGAATATCCCTATTCAAACAGAATAGTTAAAGCATGTATCTACAGGCAAGCATATGAATAGTTTGTTTCTTTGAACCCAAATATCACAAAAGAAAAATTAAATGCTGAAAGTCCAGTGAATGAAAAATTAGGGTGCTTTTGAAAAAAAAACATATCCATGACAAAATTTTAAAAATTTTTACTTGATCTGCTCACCTGTAAAACCAGGATTTCACATCCAGGATTTCTGACCCTATTCAGGTTAATAACAAACCCAAATGCTAATGCAAATGACAAGAATAGACAAATTTCATCTCATCCATGCAGAGTCCTGCTGAGATATTGCTAAATTGGAACTCTAAGGAATCCATCTCAAAACATTTCTGGGATTACACTACAACACATTAGTCAATTCCATGTACTGGTGCTTCAACATAAAATCACAATAGTCTTTTCTTCCTAGAATGAAAGATATAGTATTTATTTGGGCAGAGGCATTTCTAATAATTTTAGTAACCAAATCTTAACAGTTGCTCCTGGAAAAAAATGCCCTTCCCTTCTCTGCCTTTTTTCTTTCCTGAGAAACAAAGAAACAACCTCCTAAAAATCTCACTCATCATCAGGAAGCCCTTACAAACCCTCCTGAATTTCTGAAAAAAAACCTCCACTCCAAGATGCAGCAGCCTTTTTGCTAGAAAGAATGAGTCATAAAAATAGCTTTCAATACTTGGTAATCAGCAGCTGCTCAGCACAAAGGAGAGACACCCACACACACAACATATATACATAAAATCCACGCTTGGTCCAACAGCAACCAGCATGTGACAGTGCATGCATTTTCCTATAAAAAATACTTAGATATGGGTGGCACAGCATGTAACTTATGTCAAAAGGAATTTGCTAAGTGTAAAAATGAGTATTTCTAGACTTAATTCAAAAATTAACAAAAGCACATGATTAGGACCCACCAAAAAGGGCATTTGAGAAAGCAGCAAAAGCAAGTGAGTCCCTGACTTACTGAGTGAGCAATGATGTAGATTTGTCTGTAGGACACTTTGTGTTGCATTATCTTGTCCTAGGCTGATTTTATAACACCATCACCACCACTGTATATATGTCTTTTACCAGCATAAAATAAACAATAAGTAAATTTGTGACAAGTAGTTTCATCTCCCCATCTCCATAATAAACGGCATTCATCTTTCTAGAGGGACGACCTTGGATCATCAGCAATAGAGAAGCAAATAATAATTAGAGGAATTCTGAGCCCCCATTTCTTGTAAAATCATGCAAAATAACAAGGAAAAAAAACCCCAACAATTTAGTTAACTGGCTGTGAGCAGGGGAAAACATAGAGAAATAAGTGCCTGATTCCTGTTGACTTTTAACAGAGGTTTAACGCCTATTTCTACACGTGCTTTTGAAAAAGGTTTCCTCCAGATTAATTCATAAAATTTTACTCAATCAGTTCTGAAATTGGAAATAAAGGGCAACAAAAATTGCTCAAATATTTAATAATATAAATGGTCAATGAAAATACAGCCATTTCTAGAGACATTGTATAATATAAAAATGGATACTCGACAACATTATTTTCAGGTCTGAATTACAAAAATATTTGTATGCCTCTTTTTAAAAAGTTGGTTCCTTTCCAGTGCACAGTTTGGATTAAATGCCAGGGAAAACGAAAGACCTCAAAGACCTTGTGAACATATGCACAGTTGCACCGCCAGGCATAATTGTTTTGTGATGCATAGCTGGCTGCCATTTAGCACATGCCCTGGTAGAAAAGGTCATTACTTAAAAAAAAATCCTCACATCTTCCATTACAGCAAGCAGTCTGCATGCTAGTCATAGCAGCACAGCAACATGGCACAATACTAATGCATTATTTTCTGAAGCAAGTTGCCTTCAGTTTCACCATGCATAGCTGTTCTTAAAATGTGAAGACATTAATTAACCAGATCATGAGTGACACGAAAAACAATACCAGAATGAACAGTTGCAAGTTATCCTTGAACATGAATCAACCATATCCCTACTCAATTACAATAATAGCTGATCAAGCAAAAATGTCAATCTAGAAGTCTTAATGCCACCATTTAACTTTGCCTCATTTTAAAGCACAGAATAACAGGTAAGAACCTGTTTCATTGGATAACTTTGAAAACTCATGAGTTGAAACTGATTGTGATTTAGTAATACAGTGCCACATAAATTTCTCACAAGTTTGGGAAGAGGTTATAGGTTGCATCACAATAAGCCTGTTGTCACACAACTGTCTTGGATAAGTAAAGCCTCAGCAATAGGTATATACAACTATAGTCTTATCACAAAAACTTTTCATATAGAGCCAGATATAAAATGTAACATTTATATTAAAAAAGAAATCTTTATTGAGGATGGAAGGAAGGCTTTGACCTCATTGAAGCAAGAAGTTATTTACTAACTAGTTAATTAGAAGAAATAACTCCTAGTAAAATAAAGCAGCAGTAACATATTTACAGAAGGGAAACAACCTGTACTTTAGGACAGAGAAAGTCACACTGTCTCATCTCTGTAAGGACAGAACTTGAAGAACTCTGGTATGAAAAATTAATCTTGTTTGTGCACAAGTCTGCATGTAATTTTGTCAAGTATTTTGTTCTCTCTCAGTTAAGTTGTGATCATTCTTTATTTGAAAAAACTTGGGATGCTGGAGCCATTATTTAACAGCAGGAGTTACTGTGTCTTTGCTGTTGCAGTGAAAGACAGCTCAAGCCACTTGCAAACAACTTTGCCCCAAAATTCTTTTCTTGATTTTCCAGTAACCCTCCTGCTGGGCCAAGGCAACACAGTTTAGGAAGATATCAAATGTAAATGTAGACATACTAAATTATCTGATACACTTAGAAGCAAAGTAGACAATTTATGATACAAAGTGGGAAAAGTGACAGAAAAGGAACTGGGACTGAAAACTGATTGGAACTGGAAAAGGAAAACTAGAAGGGAGTGTTGTGATTGGTAGAGGACAGTAACTGTGTAGACAAACTGAACAGGGAACTGGTAGGATAGGGAGATGTCAGTACTAGAAGACACCACTGAAACCATCCTGCCACAAAATCTGGGTTAAGAAGCTGACAGAAGATGAAAGAGTTAGGTATAAGAAGAAAGCATGAACACATGAAAAATTAGGGGTGAAAGATGTAAAGTTTGTAGCAGAAAAAATATCTAAGTAGGCTAAAACAGGAGACTGAATTTTGCACTTGAGAAGTATAAGAACTTTTTTTTTTATTAATATTTGCCTACAGGGCATACTGTTTGCTACAGCTCAGGGTTTAGCCCATATAACTGACACTTATCACTCTTTCTGGCAGCAGATAACTGATTGACTATATGTTTATACGTTTAATGTGTCTCTTAAATAATCCCAAACTCCAGTAAAATCTCAGGGGCATATATATACTCTTCTTCTACACAAGATACGTAATAAATTGTTGAGACTTTTCTAAAAATCAAACATAAAAAATCTACTTATAAAACCTGTGTGAGAAAGCTTTGAACTACTTCAATTCCCCTTTTGTTTTTCTTCCCCTTTCCCTTATTTTCTCTGACCTTTACTGAAGTCTTCCTAAATTCACTCTCACTCCACATTTCTTATACCATGTGATGTTTGTCACTTTCCTTAATGACCAGAGATGAGAAGAATAGCAATGTGCTTAATGTTCAGCAGGAATTTATAACTACACCATCAAGTCAGTCATGACCTTACAAATTTACATCAGTAGCTCTCTGGGGCTAGCTCCAAAGTATAATAACAAAAGAATTCATATTCAAATGCATTGTCTATTAAGTCATCTCCTTCAAATATTATTGCTGCATTTGCTCGGCTATTATTTAGGTAGTAAGTAAGATTACAAAGTTCAATACTGATTCAAAATGCAAAAGTCAAAATGCAGAAGATAAAACTACTATTATTGTCATTTTGTGTGGCTACAATTTAGTAACATCAGAACCTTCAAACAGTATACCACAGTTGTTTTATTTGGATATGGTATTTCTATACAATAAAGACTCTCAGTTACTTCAGTCAAGGCAGAGCTGGGACAAAGCAGAGCAGTTCTGAGTCCAGCAGAATCAGCCAAAGAACAGCTCATTTCAGGTGCAGCCACAGCATGGGCATCTTCCACATCCCTCTTCCCATTTCACCTAGACAGTTACTCTAAATCAAGAACTCAGACATCACTTCCCAACAGCATCAATGCATTCATGGGTTCCATTCCCCTTCCCTTTACAAATCCTATAAATATACTACTCTAAACATCAGCCATCATATGTATTATGCCTGACAGGTTTACTAAATTTGTGAACTAAATCTAGCTGCAAACAGGAAAGATGTGATTTATGGACAAATAAATGTACTCTCAATAGCCTATTGCAGTAATGATAATGGAGCAAGCAATTCTACCCAACAACAACAACAACAACAACAACAAAAAGCAGGTACAGGTACACCAGGTCTCAATTCAGCCTCTTCCTCCTTTAAATCTCTTAAATCATTTCGTCTACCCAAAAGCATAGCAGGCTGATCAGCAGTCTACCACTGTCACATTGCCTAATTGGTTTGTTTCCAATATCTGCCCTCTAGAGGAAGATGCCAGCTTATTTCAACCAATTTAACTGTTGTGTTATGTGCTGGAGGGACTGAACCCTTTTTGTCGTTTGCCCTAAGTGACCTTGTATGTATGCCTCAACTTGAAACTTTCTTCCTTCTACAGGTTTCAGGACATTTCATTCATTAAGATGTGTCAGGCCTCCATTCTCCACAGGAGCAGCTGCCTTTATTTTGCTTCCCTAAGTCACAGAGTCATCATGAGAAAAACCTCTGCTTTCTCCATCAGCAGCCATAGGTGTTTTCTGTCTGTTCAGCAGCCTCTTTCTCTTCCCAAACTATGCATCGGTCCAGTGGGACATGCAGGTGCTGTGAGGCAATGGCAAAGGGATGTCATATGATGACCCCATGCAATAAGGTGTCTCTGTAGGTCTCGGGTGTTTCTACCTCTACACATTCTATCTTCAAAATGTTTTATGGCATTTGTTCATGAAGGAATCCTGCTGTGAGTGATCTACAATTAGACATGGATAGTTAAACAAAGCTCATTCCATATGAGTGCAGTAGAACTCCCCTGAGTCTATCCTGGCAGACTAGAGATTATGAAATCAAAGATGCACTCTGACAATAGTAGGCACATTACCCTCATTTAAGGGCAGTACATGACATGCAGTCACTGTCATGAAAATATGTCACTGGAGAAACTGCCAGACTCACTACAGGATTATTGTCTGTCTGCCAGAGGCAATATTGGCCTGTTTGCCAGACCTTTTTAGGCACCTGTGACAGCCTCTGCCAGGCCTGACCTGGCCTTCATGTAACAAGAATTTGTTCCAGCACTCCACAGCTTCCTAAGTGAGGGCTGTTGAAATGCACCAGCATCCTCTTGGACTTTAGACAAATGGACTCCTTGTGACTGTCACTAGGCTTTCTTATTAACTAAGAGGTATTAACAATTTCTTTGTATTATGAAGAAAAGTATATATTTTTGCCAACTGGTTTAAAATAATAAAGCATACTCCAAATACCATACTGACTGTTCCTCTGTAGTGGAGACCAAGATAGCCCAGGTAACTCCACTGTCTCACATGACCAGAGAAATACAGAGATGCAGCTCTTTCTTGCTCCTCTTGTTGGCAACCATGTCCTTCAGTAAGACAAGAGTGAACACTTCTCTGCTTCCAGCGAAGATGTTGCAGACCAGCCCCAGCTCCCTAATCACAGAGCACACCAATCAGCATCCAAGTTATGCATTCTCGGTTCAGATGTCATGTTTCCCTAGAAAGGACAGGACATAGAGGAAGGAAACCATTCCTTCCCTGAAAGGCTGCAAACCCCACCTGGGGGAGTGGAATCCACCTCCCCAGCAGGACATGGGTGGGATGAGGAAGAGAGAGAATTTGTTACAATCGAGAAAGCAGTAAACTCTGATTTTCACTAACTTGGAACCAACATGGGACACACGTGTACGACTGCAAGGTCAGTGCAGATGGAAAAGTTCTTCACAGAAATTATCTGTTTTACTCTGAAACTTTGTTTGCTTTTTGTCCAGCCTCTTTCTCCACCCACTTCCCTATCCCAGCTCAATTCATTTTTTTAGACTTAGCTTTTTGAATTTAAAATCTTTCTGATTTCTTGGGGAGCTCATTATTGAAAGTTTAGGCTTTCCCATCTCAAATGCCTTTACAGGTCAAAGTCCTGTAACCTGTTACTCTTTAGACAGTTTTCAAATACAGAGTGAGTTTCCCTTGAAACTATTATTCAACTGCAACTTAAACTGGAATATCTGTTCCTGGTATTCTGTAATAACACTAGCTGCATAGGGTTTGTCAGCTCCAGACAGCTTTTTTCAGGGTTTTGTTAGAAATATACATCAGAAGAAGCTGATTCCCTATTATCAGGCAAAGGGACACCCATCTTTCCCACTAGTGTCTTTTGGATGTGCTGTTTCTCATGATCCCATTAAGGGACCAAACTCCTGCCTCATGCATTTTCCACTCCCATTCAAAGCCATCTTGTCAGGATAATATGAAGTGTACAAATGCTTTACATCATAATAACCCATGATTATGCATTCATTTTAGAAATATGACATAAAAACCCCTCCAAAAGCAATAAAGCCTTACCTATCTGTAGAGCCTAAAATGTTGCAACATAAAAAAGGACAAATTTTAGAAAGGGTCATCTTTCCTGGGTGACATTACCCTCATTTAGTGCTAGGGAATCTTTGTGGGGTATCCCATCAACTTTCTGCCACTGTATCATTATTCCACTGTAAAAGAATACCCTCATTCATATACCATGCATAGCCTTCCAAAAGAAAATGTACTATATATTGTTCCTAAGCTTCATCTGTCAAAAAATTTACTATGCACACAACCATTTCTCCTCAAAGTAACATTTTTCCGAATCCTGTCTATGAATTCAATATAGAAGTAAAAAAGACAATTCTAACAGGTGTCCTTTTCATTACATAATTTAGAATTGTTACCAAGAGACTTGATATTTCATTGATGGTCTTTAAATAGGATTTTTAAACTGCAGTATCATTATATAAAATCATTTTATGGAAGATAATCAGATAATAAAAATATTTCAGATGTCCCACCCAGGAGTGGCCACAATACCCAAACCATATATAAGCAGCTCCATTTTAGTTCAACCTTCTGTCTCAAGACCTGGGGGGAGACCAGTCTGATGCCCTCAGACATGTCACTCTTGGAGGTAACTATTTTTCCCTCTTTCTCTCTTTTCTTCTTTCTTCACTCTTTCTTTCTCTTTTCTTCTTTACTTCTTTACTCTTTTAAACTTTTTTCTTCCTCTACACTTTTCCTTTTCATGTGGGTAACTTAAAGCCAAGGGGCATGTGTTCTACTAAACTAGGTTACTGATTGCTTTGCATTGGGTGTTTTTGTGGGCTGTATCTTTGTTTGCTGGGTGCTTTTAGTACAATGTTTTTACCTTGGTTGTATGTTACCCCTGAAACTCTTGCCAAAACACCTACTCACTTACTAAATTAAAAGACATTCTCTTACAGAAAGTGTGGTACCATTTTCTCTGGATGCGAAAGTCATAGATAATAATGAGCTGAAGATCAGTTAAGCAAAATCTTTTGGAAACCTTAAAGAAAAGTAATATTCCCAGTTAAACTTACATGTCTTTGAATTGGGTTGTTACACCATGAAGTTTTTGCTGATGAAAATCCAAGCAGAAAAAACAGAACCAGAAAGAAGCTTTCTAGAGCAACTGTTCTATTGCTGTTCTAGGATATCCACTTGNGATGGAAAAGTTCTTCACAGAAATTATCTGTTTTACTCTGAAACTTTGTTTGCTTTTTGTCCAGCCTCTTTCTCCACCCACTTCCCTATCCCAGCTCAATTCATTTTTTTAGACTTAGCTTTTTGAATTTAAAATCTTTCTGATTTCTTGGGGAGCTCATTATTGAAAGTTTAGGCTTTCCCATCTCAAATGCCTTTACAGGTCAAAGTCCTGTAACCTGTTACTCTTTAGACAGTTTTCAAATACAGAGTGAGTTTCCCTTGAAACTATTATTCAACTGCAACTTAAACTGGAATATCTGTTCCTGGTATTCTGTAATAACACTAGCTGCATAGGGTTTGTCAGCTCCAGACAGCTTTTTTCAGGGTTTTGTTAGAAATATACATCAGAAGAAGCTGATTCCCTATTATCAGGCAAAGGGACACCCATCTTTCCCACTAGTGTCTTTTGGATGTGCTGTTTCTCATGATCCCATTAAGGGACCAAACTCCTGCCTCATGCATTTTCCACTCCCATTCAAAGCCATCTTGTCAGGATAATATGAAGTGTACAAATGCTTTACATCATAATAACCCATGATTATGCATTCATTTTAGAAATATGACATAAAAACCCCTCCAAAAGCAATAAAGCCTTACCTATCTGTAGAGCCTAAAATGTTGCAACATAAAAAAGGACAAATTTTAGAAAGGGTCATCTTTCCTGGGTGACATTACCCTCATTTAGTGCTAGGGAATCTTTGTGGGGTATCCCATCAACTTTCTGCCACTGTATCATTATTCCACTGTAAAAGAATACCCTCATTCATATACCATGCATAGCCTTCCAAAAGAAAATGTACTATATATTGTTCCTAAGCTTCATCTGTCAAAAAATTTACTATGCACACAACCATTTCTCCTCAAAGTAACATTTTTCCGAATCCTGTCTATGAATTCAATATAGAAGTAAAAAAGACAATTCTAACAGGTGTCCTTTTCATTACATAATTTAGAATTGTTACCAAGAGACTTGATATTTCATTGATGGTCTTTAAATAGGATTTTTAAACTGCAGTATCATTATATAAAATCATTTTATGGAAGATAATCAGATAATAAAAATATTTCAGATGTCCCACCCAGGAGTGGCCACAATACCCAAACCATATATAAGCAGCTCCATTTTAGTTCAACCTTCTGTCTCAAGACCTGGGGGGAGACCAGTCTGATGCCCTCAGACATGTCACTCTTGGAGGTAACTATTTTTCCCTCTTTCTCTCTTTTCTTCTTTCTTCACTCTTTCTTTCTCTTTTCTTCTTTACTTCTTTACTCTTTTAAACTTTTTTCTTCCTCTACACTTTTCCTTTTCATGTGGGTAACTTAAAGCCAAGGGGCATGTGTTCTACTAAACTAGGTTACTGATTGCTTTGCATTGGGTGTTTTTGTGGGCTGTATCTTTGTTTGCTGGGTGCTTTTAGTACAATGTTTTTACCTTGGTTGTATGTTACCCCTGAAACTCTTGCCAAAACACCTACTCACTTACTAAATTAAAAGACATTCTCTTACAGAAAGTGTGGTACCATTTTCTCTGGATGCGAAAGTCATAGATAATAATGAGCTGAAGATCAGTTAAGCAAAATCTTTTGGAAACCTTAAAGAAAAGTAATATTCCCAGTTAAACTTACATGTCTTTGAATTGGGTTGTTACACCATGAAGTTTTTGCTGATGAAAATCCAAGCAGAAAAAACAGAACCAGAAAGAAGCTTTCTAGAGCAACTGTTCTATTGCTGTTCTAGGATATCCACTTGCAGACATTATTTTTCAGTGTGTGTCAACAATTTAAAGATGGAGTTTGCTACTCTCTCTCTGTGATTCCGTCCATTGAGGATTCGCAACAAGAGATATGGGAGATCACAGAAAAGCTGTCACATAACGTCTAAAAGACAGGTTAACAGTTTTATCATTTACTGTATGGAATTTTTCCCCTAGCCTTAGGGCTATCCAGTCATAAAGAAACACTGAAGAAACTAAAAAGGTCACACTGCCTCAAAATTTTCCTAGCAATGCAAGTGCAGTGAAGTTTCAGAGTAACTGCAGAGCAAATATAAGTTGTGAGGTGGTTTAGTGATTTCACTGAATGTTCTGAGTTGGAAGGGACCCACAAGGATCGCCAAGGCCANAAACTTACATGTCTTTGAATTGGGTTGTTACACCATGAAGTTTTTGCTGATGAAAATCCAAGCAGAAAAAACAGAACCAGAAAGAAGCTTTCTAGAGCAACTGTTCTATTGCTGTTCTAGGATATCCACTTGCAGACATTATTTTTCAGTGTGTGTCAACAATTTAAAGATGGAGTTTGCTACTCTCTCTCTGTGATTCCGTCCATTGAGGATTTGCAACAAGAGATATGGGAGATCACAGAAAAGCTGTCACATAACGTCTAAAAGACAGGTTAACAGTTTTCTCATTTACTGTATGGAATTTTTCCCCTAGCCTTAGGGCTATCCAGTCATAAAGAAACACTGAAGAAACTAAAAAGGTCACACTGCCTCAAAATTTTCCTAGCAATGCAAGTGCAGTGAAGTTTCAGAGTAACTGCAGAGCAAATATAAGTTGTGAGGTGGTTTAGTGATTTCACTGAATGTTCTGAGTTGGAAGGGACCCACAAGGATCGCCAAGGCCAACTCTTAAGTGAATGTTCCATACTGCGCTCTAACACACAACTTTGATATTGTTAGTACCAGGATCTAACCAACTGAGTTAGTGGGGTGCAGGGGAAAGGCTAACAGTGAAAGGATGGTAGTGAAGTTGAGAGTAGGAGTTTCCCCATTCCCTCATGTCCTAGTTTGGACACTAAGGGGCGTTTAAAGAGATGAGAGAATGCAACAGAAGTAAAGAACAACCAATAGAATTTATTTTACAAAGAAACTTGACAACAAAACGCAAGGGAGATAGACTGCTCCTTCAGGGCTGGCTGCTGGGCTGATGGAGTAAGGGAGAAAAGTGAAATCGAACTGGGTCTTCGCTCTGAGGTTTCCTGGAAAACAGGAGAATGAAAGAAATCCCAGAGGGAAAACCCAAAGGGAAAAGAGAAATACCTCAGCCCCGTGCTGCCTCCACTGCCGCTGAAGCTGCTCTGCTGTTCAAACCACGGGAAAACGCTGAGAAGACATGTGCTGTGATGCAACTCCAAGCCCCAACGAGAAAGATGGCTTCTGGGATTGCTGCTTTATAGGGAGTCTAAATCCTCATGATCTCGGGGTCCCTCCCGGCGCAGGTCGCCTCCGGATTGGCTAACAGCACTCAGGAACCTCCCCCTCATGAGATTTTGCCACAAGGCAATATGGAGTCATTTTCCACCAAAATGCCTCGAGGCTGGGGCCCGAGGGAGGGAGGGGGCCGCCCGCGAGCACCACAGGGCGCCCTGGGGGCTGCTCTCACCCCGTGTGACAGCAGCAGCCACTTGCAGGGGTGGTTTCCCCTGCCATGAGGGCTGCCAGCATTTTCTATTCAGCNCTTCTTTCTTCACTCTTTCTTTCTCTTTTCTTCTTTACTTCTTTACTCTTTTAAACTTTTTTCTTCCTCTACACTTTTCCTTTTCATGTGGGTAACTTAAAGCCAAGGGGCATGTGTTCTACTAAACTAGGTTACTGATTGCTTTGCATTGGGTGTTTTTGTGGGCTGTATCTTTGTTTGCTGGGTGCTTTTAGTACAATGTTTTTACCTTGGTTGTATGTTACCCCTGAAACTCTTGCCAAAACACCTACTCACTTACTAAATTAAAAGACATTCTCTTACAGAAAGTGTGGTACCATTTTCTCTGGATGCGAAAGTCATAGATAATAATGAGCTGAAGATCAGTTAAGCAAAATCTTTTGGAAACCTTAAAGAAAAGTAATATTCCCAGTTAAACTTACATGTCTTTGAATTGGGTTGTTACACCATGAAGTTTTTGCTGATGAAAATCCAAGCAGAAAAAACAGAACCAGAAAGAAGCTTTCTAGAGCAACTGTTCTATTGCTGTTCTAGGATATCCACTTGCAGACATTATTTTTCAGTGTGTGTCAACAATTTAAAGATGGAGTTTGCTACTCTCTCTCTGTGATTCCGTCCATTGAGGATTTGCAACAAGAGATATGGGAGATCACAGAAAAGCTGTCACATAACGTCTAAAAGACAGGTTAACAGTTTTCTCATTTACTGTATGGAATTTTTCCCCTAGCCTTAGGGCTATCCAGTCATAAAGAAACACTGAAGAAACTAAAAAGGTCACACTGCCTCAAAATTTTCCTAGCAATGCAAGTGCAGTGAAGTTTCAGAGTAACTGCAGAGCAAATATAAGTTGTGAGGTGGTTTAGTGATTTCACTGAATGTTCTGAGTTGGAAGGGACCCACAAGGATCGCCAAGGCCAACTCTTAAGTGAATGTTCCATACTGCGCTCTAACACACAACTTTGATATTGTTAGTACCAGGATCTAACCAACTGAGTTAGTGGGGTGCAGGGGAAAGGCTAACAGTGAAAGGATGGTAGTGAAGTTGAGAGTAGGAGTTTCCCCATTCCCTCATGTCCTAGTTTGGACACTAAGGGGCGTTTAAAGAGATGAGAGAATGCAACAGAAGTAAAGAACAACCAATAGAATTTATTTTACAAAGAAACTTGACAACAAAACGCAAGGGAGATAGACTGCTCCTTCAGGGCTGGCTGCTGGGCTGATGGAGTAAGGGAGAAAAGTGAAATCGAACTGGGTCTTCGCTCTGAGGTTTCCTGGAAAACAGGAGAATGAAAGAAATCCCAGAGGGAAAACCCAAAGGGAAAAGAGAAATACCTCAGCCCCGTGCTGCCTCCACTGCCGCTGAAGCTGCTCTGCTGTTCAAACCACGGGAAAACGCTGAGAAGACATGTGCTGTGATGCAACTCCAAGCCCCAACGAGAAAGATGGCTTCTGGGATTGCTGCTTTATAGGGAGTCTAAATCCTCATGATCTCGGGGTCCCTCCCGGCGCAGGTCGCCTCCGGATTGGCTAACAGCACTCAGGAACCTCCCCCTCATGAGATTTTGCCACAAGGCAATATGGAGTCATTTTCCACCAAAATGCCTCGAGGCTGGGGCCCGAGGGAGGGAGGGGGCCGCCCGCGAGCACCACAGGGCGCCCTGGGGGCTGCTCTCACCCCGTGTGACAGCAGCAGCCACTTGCAGGGGTGGTTTCCCCTGCCATGAGGGCTGCCAGCATTTTCTATTCAGCACTGTGTTTCGCGCGCATGGGAAACCCACCGCACATCCGCGCAGTGCCAGAGACAGCCGGGCCAAACCTGCCATTGCTCAGCAGCAGCTCCTGCCACCANCTTCTTTCTTCACTCTTTCTTTCTCTTTTCTTCTTTACTTCTTTACTCTTTTAAACTTTTTTCTTCCTCTACACTTTTCCTTTTCATGTGGGTAACTTAAAGCCAAGGGGCATGTGTTCTACTAAACTAGGTTACTGATTGCTTTGCATTGGGTGTTTTTGTGGGCTGTATCTTTGTTTGCTGGGTGCTTTTAGTACAATGTTTTTACCTTGGTTGTATGTTACCCCTGAAACTCTTGCCAAAACACCTACTCACTTACTAAATTAAAAGACATTCTCTTACAGAAAGTGTGGTACCATTTTCTCTGGATGCGAAAGTCATAGATAATAATGAGCTGAAGATCAGTTAAGCAAAATCTTTTGGAAACCTTAAAGAAAAGTAATATTCCCAGTTAAACTTACATGTCTTTGAATTGGGTTGTTACACCATGAAGTTTTTGCTGATGAAAATCCAAGCAGAAAAAACAGAACCAGAAAGAAGCTTTCTAGAGCAACTGTTCTATTGCTGTTCTAGGATATCCACTTGCAGACATTATTTTTCAGTGTGTGTCAACAATTTAAAGATGGAGTTTGCTACTCTCTCTCTGTGATTCCGTCCATTGAGGATTTGCAACAAGAGATATGGGAGATCACAGAAAAGCTGTCACATAACGTCTAAAAGACAGGTTAACAGTTTTCTCATTTACTGTATGGAATTTTTCCCCTAGCCTTAGGGCTATCCAGTCATAAAGAAACACTGAAGAAACTAAAAAGGTCACACTGCCTCAAAATTTTCCTAGCAATGCAAGTGCAGTGAAGTTTCAGAGTAACTGCAGAGCAAATATAAGTTGTGAGGTGGTTTAGTGATTTCACTGAATGTTCTGAGTTGGAAGGGACCCACAAGGATCGCCAAGGCCAACTCTTAAGTGAATGTTCCATACTGCGCTCTAACACACAACTTTGATATTGTTAGTACCAGGATCTAACCAACTGAGTTAGTGGGGTGCAGGGGAAAGGCTAACAGTGAAAGGATGGTAGTGAAGTTGAGAGTAGGAGTTTCCCCATTCCCTCATGTCCTAGTTTGGACACTAAGGGGCGTTTAAAGAGATGAGAGAATGCAACAGAAGTAAAGAACAACCAATAGAATTTATTTTACAAAGAAACTTGACAACAAAACGCAAGGGAGATAGACTGCTCCTTCAGGGCTGGCTGCTGGGCTGATGGAGTAAGGGAGAAAAGTGAAATCGAACTGGGTCTTCGCTCTGAGGTTTCCTGGAAAACAGGAGAATGAAAGAAATCCCAGAGGGAAAACCCAAAGGGAAAAGAGAAATACCTCAGCCCCGTGCTGCCTCCACTGCCGCTGAAGCTGCTCTGCTGTTCAAACCACGGGAAAACGCTGAGAAGACATGTGCTGTGATGCAACTCCAAGCCCCAACGAGAAAGATGGCTTCTGGGATTGCTTCTTTATAGGGAGTCTAAATCCTCATGATCTCGGGGTCCCTCCCGGCGCAGGTCGCCTCCGGATTGGCTAACAGCACTCAGGAACCTCCCCCTCATGAGATTTTGCCACAAGGCAATATGGAGTCATTTTCCACCAAAATGCCTCGAGGCTGGGGCCCGAGGGAGGGAGGGGGCCGCCCGCGAGCACCACAGGGCGCCCTGGGGGCTGCTCTCACCCCGTGTGACAGCAGCAGCCACTTGCAGGGGTGGTTTCCCCTGCCATGAGGGCTGCCAGCATTTTCTATTCAGCACTGTGTTTCGCGCGCATGGGAAACCCACCGCACATCCGCGCAGTGCCAGAGACAGCCGGGCCAAACNCGCAAGGGAGATAGACTGCTCCTTCAGGGCTGGCTGCTGGGCTGATGGAGTAAGGGAGAAAAGTGAAATCGAACTGGGTCTTCGCTCTGAGGTTTCCTGGAAAACAGGAGAATGAAAGAAATCCCAGAGGGAAAACCCAAAGGGAAAAGAGAAATACCTCAGCCCCGTGCTGCCTCCACTGCCGCTGAAGCTGCTCTGCTGTTCAAACCACGGGAAAACGCTGAGAAGACATGTGCTGTGATGCAACTCCAAGCCCCAACGAGAAAGATGGCTTCTGGGATTGCTGCTTTATAGGGAGTCTAAATCCTCATGATCTCGGGGTCCCTCCCGGCGCAGGTCGCCTCCGGATTGGCTAACAGCACTCAGGAACCTCCCCCTCATGAGATTTTGCCACAAGGCAATATGGAGTCATTTTCCACCAAAATGCCTCGAGGCTGGGGCCCGAGGGAGGGAGGGGGCCGCCCGCGAGCACCACAGGGCGCCCTGGGGGCTGCTCTCACCCCGTGTGACAGCAGCAGCCACTTGCAGGGGTGGTTTCCCCTGCCATGAGGGCTGCCAGCATTTTCTATTCAGCACTGTGTTTCGCGCGCATGGGAAACCCACCGCACATCCGCGCAGTGCCAGAGACAGCCGGGCCAAACCTGCCATTGCTCAGCAGCAGCTCCTGCCACCACCTGCACCTCGGGGGGACATCCGGGCTGATCCTGCCGACACTCGGAAGCGGCTCCTGCCGCCACCGGCACCTGGAATCGGGGCACACCATGCCCACACTGAGGGGGCAAGCCAGCAGGGTTGTGGCCACGGCACACCAACACACCGGCAGCGGCACCCCTCCAGCCCAGTGCCGGTGGTTGCAAGATGGGGGCGGTCCCCCGCATTGTCCTCAGCGCAGAACCGGAGCTGTGCTATGTCACAAGGCCCGGAGCTTGCCTGTCTTGCTTCTATAAACATACAAAAGTAAGGCTTAAAACACCCCATCCCCTACCCTCTTCCCAAAAACCCATCAAAAACCCACAAAAACCCACAACCCCTCTCCGCATTCCCCCACAAAAGTTTAAAAAAAAAAAAAACTGAGAAAAAGGAAAATGTTTTAACTTCTGAAAGCTTTGCTTCACCCCATAACACCTCATTATCCAAAGCCTTTGTTGCTACCGTGGACAACAGCAGCCATCCCTAGTTGAGCTACCTCCTAAAAGATCCAGTGCAGGTACCTCTACCTTCTCCTTGCCTTCCAAATTCCCCTTGCCTGCTTATGGAGAAATATAGTTATAAACCTGACAAAAGTGATCACCTAATCAAGGTTTAACCCTTTGAATAATGCTGACTTAATAGTATCAGAGATGTTCAGCTAGATAATCTTAGTCAAAAACCTAAGGGAAAAAAGTTTCTGAGAGATTTCAGCATCAAGTAAAGTAGGATAAAGTCTGGTGTTTAGCTGGCATTCAAAAATAACTAAGATGTATCTGGAACATTTGCTTTAAAATTTTCTCCAGAAATTTTTCATTTGAAATATCATATTTAGCGTGTTTCTAATATGAGTGACAACATTATTTTTCCCCTGCAGTGCGCAAAAGGACAAATCTTTAACCTCATTTCACCTCAACCACTCTGCAGAATTGTTGGTGAAAAGACACCAGGATGGCAGACTGTGACTAAAAAACACCAGATCCTTCCTTAGGTTCTGCCAAAATATTTGTGAATATTCAGTGATTCAACCTAGAAGGGCATAATTTTTAAATTCTTGGGACTTATTAAGTTCCACTACTCCATATTAAAACAGCTTTCTCACCAGTTGTAATGGTTTTTCTCATGGTATTGGCAGTTTCCATTGATGAATATCATCTACCTAGCATATTCTACTTTAGCTTCAATACACTTTGAGGGGAGTAATCTGTTCTCACAGAACAAGCGGGAAAACTGAAACACAACCAACAATTTGGCCATTTCCTCCTCAGTCCTTGGGCTGTTACAAGCAGAACGACACACTGACTGCTAGGAATGTAGCTGGACTCTCTACCTGTTGGCACTGGAAAATTTGTCTCATTTTTGGAGAGAGCATAAAAATCCTGTTTCCATTTCCATCATTCCAGAAGTTTTTCCTACTCCTCCAAACCAGATGACAGAACTGCATTTAGGTATGAAACTCCTGAAGGGGGGCATTAAAAAAAACCCGAAGAAGTATCATATTAAATTTTGTGGTTAAATAAATTTGAATTTTTGCAAGCATGACTGTACTTGCATGTACATGTCACATTATGAACTCACTTCTTCCACAAAGTCTGTTTTTACAGTTATTTTTTATACCACTGAGCTGCAGCATTTTACAGTGTACTTGACTTCATGGCACTGCAAACAAATTGAGTTTCAGCACCTTGAAAGTGAAGTGGTGTTGATCCAATGATGTATTACTGAAAATGTGCAGCCTGCTGAGGGAATCAACAGGAAACCTGTACCTTTTAAATTAGTTTTTTTTCAGTTTATATAGATTGACTGTATTGACACCTTATCACTGGGAGTAGGTTTGGTGTACTTTATCAACAAATTGAATATTACTTTCAGAATCAGTGCCATAGGGGCAGGCTGAGCCTGAGGCATCCAGTCACCTTCTTCTGTGCCCTACATCCATTTCCTCCTTTAATTAACTACAGAGATTTGGTAACTACAGATTTGTTTTTTGGTTTATGCATTTCCATCACTGATACACATTAATAAAATTACCCTTTAGGAAATAAACAGAAGGGAACTGTTTATTCTGATAAATATAATAAACAAATACAATACAAAACTGATAAAAAAATATAATACAAAACCACTTGGTTTTGTATTAAAATATCTGAACTTTTTATAAGTAAGGAAGCATGCAGGCTTCCATTCAGTTGTTTCATAACTCTGAATAATAATTACTGACCCTCACTTAAGTTTTTAATTTTCATTGTTGAAGCATCCCAATCACTGGATGCTGTTTAATTCACATAAACTGACAGCCATTCAATATCCAAATCCATCAGAAAGATTTGGAAATCACCAACTTCTTAAGGAATGCATTCAACAAATGAATCACCCCACCTATCCCATCTGGAAAGAAGTAAACCCTTATGCCTTCAAAAAGCACTACTTGAGGCCCAAGAGTGACAGACAGGAGTTAAATACCTTCCGTCTCTTTTTTAAGGGGAGTTTCTTAATGAGCTGAACCATTTCCAGCCCATGCATCAAGAGGGAGTGTGTTTCCAGTGAGCACATTTCTACACAGCTGAATTCACTACCACAGGATGCTGCAGAGAGGAAAAGTGTGGAGACTGAACTGTTCCCCCGTAACACTCAGGATACTCAGAATATTTGGTGTATTTAAAAAATATATGCTTTAATTAAGAGGCTGGAAGAAACATTAACTCATAGAGAAGGTTAGAGAGAGGTGGGCACGGTAGTTGCAGCTGTTCATTTCATGCTTTGAATTTGTCTTCCCTTGTTTAGCTCTCTCCCTCTGAGACCACCAGAAGGTTGGGGCTATCTTCATTTCCCTAATAAGCTAACACCAACAGCTGAATACTAAAGGAGTACTTATGAAAAAAAAAAAAGTTTTAGGGTATATTTCAGTTGTTACAAAAGAAATTTAGTTTTATTTCTTCTTTGACCTTTTTTATTCCCTCTCCATCTTCCATGGTAGTCCATGGGCTAGAACATGGAGAAGGCAAGGTGTTGCATGAAATTGTTTCACATTCATACA
This sequence comes from Neodrepanis coruscans, assembly GCA_013400695.1. Taxonomy (NCBI): domain Eukaryota; kingdom Metazoa; phylum Chordata; class Aves; order Passeriformes; family Philepittidae; genus Neodrepanis; species Neodrepanis coruscans. Next base: position 20,996 of record VYZS01008400.1, on the reverse strand, counting down.
CGAAATGAGTCATCATGTTAGAAGATCATACCAGAATTTGTTCCCAGGCTTAAATGGGTATAGATGGGGTGTTTTCCTGCTTTCCTCAGTAATTTAAAGCATAGAGAGCCTACAAGGTTTATCTGGGCTTCCTCTTACTTGTTGGACCGCTAGTGGTTTATTAGTAGGTCTGCCAGACACTCAGAAAATTAATCTTCCAAAATCCAGAATATGTCGTTTGGATTTGTACACTGTATCTCTTAAAAAAAGTGTGAACACACTGCTTGGAGGAGTTAAAAGATCTAATGTATTTTGGGACCTCAGATATAATCAAAAATGACTGAAATGCCTCTCCTATCCTTGTCACTGGAAGCAAATCAAAGAGTTTTGTCCAGCCTTCTGCTCTAAGACATTCTGTGGTGAAATACACTCTCATTCTGGTGAAATAGAGATCTCCTTTTTAAAAAGGAGCTGCAGTGTCACTGGGGTGGGGGTGGAGGGGATAAGCAAGAAAGACGTATCTTAATTTAAATGTAAACAATGGAAGTATATATAATATACATACACCTACTTAGAGTAAGAATGAAAACTTATTTATAAAACCCAAATCTAGCTTGTCAGATCAAGATGGAGCAGTTCTTTCAGCCTCTCCGTCTCCCAGACAGAATGACAGGGCGACAGGAGGAAACAATTCTTGCAGTATGACTACAGAAATAATTAATTATCTGCTCCAAGCTGGTTTTTTTTTTACATTATTTATACTCAATACATTATATGTGTAAGGATGATTAGTGCATCATCTGCCTGGGCCACAAACAAGCATAAAGGAGACAACCTCCTGATTAAAATCTCATTTCTTTTAAACAGAGAGTATGAAACCACTATTCTTTCTGGACATGCAGACCTCCAGTCTCCCAATTAATCTACATCAGTCATTAGATATAGATAGCATGGCCAGACCTAAAGTTACTTAAATGCATCGCTAAGCTAAAATGTAATACAGCCAAGCCACAAATACTCAGTTCTGTATCCTCCACAACACTGTATGCAAGATCCTGTGTCTCATTAGGGCAGAGTGTCAGAATTAATCATGAGCTCTGAAGCAAGTTTCTAATTTTTATCATCACAAGACTATGACTAATACTGGGATTCATCTGGATAAATGTGAATGTCTGCATTGGAGCTAGGCACCCCAGCTTCTTCTGCACTTCAGCAGACATCTCTTCAACAGAGAGTCAACATCTCATGTGCAATTTGTCAAACCTTACATCAAAAAGGGATACAAATGAGTTGTTGCCTGAACAGGACTACTTGTAGTTGCCTGAACAGGAACTACGAGTAATCCATCCAGAAATAAACATACATGCTTTTGATGCCTAAATTAGACAAGATTAATTTCACAATCCTGGCTTACATTACTGTTGCAAAGGGCTGAGGTTACAAGAAATGTCTCATTTCTATTAAATCTATAATGAACAATGTTACTAAAAATCATTGAATTTCATAAAGTTTATTTTAATTCAGTTTTCAATTGTAGTTACTAATCATGAAAATGTCCTTAACTATTCACTAATTTCTATCTTCATTTTGTATCTTTATTTTGCTCTGCTACAACATTTACAAGAGCTTGAATTAGAATTATCACTCCAAAAGTGTTTGTCCAGTCCATTACAAAGTATATGGTGCAACAGCTATTAAAACACACAGAGACATTTTCATCATCATTTTTACTTTTGCAATACAAATTAAGAATAATTTTTTGTTCAACTCACGTCGAGATTTTCTGTACTGAAAAAACATGCATTTGTCATTGCTGTATTCATAAACTAGTAAAAATACAAAACAACCATAAATATCCATATAATAAATGAAAAGAGTCTTTGGGGAAAATATAGAACTAATATATTTCCTTAGAGGACTCCAAAGTATTTCACAAACATTTATTAAATTTCAGAGTCTCCTTGTGGGTAAGCTTTATTTGCAGAGTACTTTAAAAATGAAAATCCAAGGCATAAACTCAAGTAAATCACTCAGTATCAAATTCAGAGTGTTTAAGAATCTGGGTGCTGAGACATGTCTACTATAGTAAACCTCATTCAGCTGTCAACAAGAGAAATCCTAATAAGTTTATGGACTCATAGACTAATTCATGCTAAAAGGACCTCTTGTTGCCACCTGGACCAACACCCTGTTGAAAACAGGGCCAACCTAAATCAGACTGCTCAGGGTCTGCTCCTCTCTGTGACTAATGGGAAATCTGGCTGAGCTTTGTCTTTCTACATTCAGTCTCTCCCTTCTTGGCCATTATCTCAAAACCAAGCATTAAAGTTCTGCAATTCACCTGCTCACTTTTCTCATCAGCACAAATTGCTGTAGCCAAGGCTGTCAGCTGCCTTCATATCCCATATTTGGTATTTATGATAAGCAGATACTACAGAGTTCCCTCAAGCTTCAACTTGTGAAGAAATAGTCTCTCGAGAAGGATTTAAGGCCCTTCTCACTAGGTTAATAAATCTGTTGCCAGAAATGCTCTTGCCTCCCTTTGTAAGATGGATCTGCAGAGGTCTTCAGTACTCAGGGGGTCCCTTAGTTACAGAAGTCAAATCTCTGACTGCAACACCATCTGCACAATCAGATGTTCATCCACAGGATGGGTACATTTCTACCTAAGCCTCCCTCCTCTCAGGGCCAATTGCAGAGAACACAACCCCATCCCTTCCATCCTCACCCAGAGCATTGTGCACACAGCCAGTACCTTCTGCCTCTCCTTTTAGGGTATCATTGTGGAAGTGAGGATCTGAGGGTGAGACAATTGTGAGAGAGATATCATTATTTTAATGTAATAACTAGTACAAGATCCTGTACTTTTTGATACAAAATTAAGTAGAAACTCACAAACATATATTCATATTATTTATGTATATGTGTGTGTATGCATAAATTTAATTTTTAAGTCTTTCTTAATTTTTACCTACACATCCTCAAGCATCAGAAATACAGTGTTTGGGAGTTTTTTTAGAAATACCAGCTTCATTCTAATTCTTAAATTATTTGGTGTGAGAAATAGCTGTCCAGAAGTTTCTCAGTCCGTCCTTGCCAGACTGGCTCAAGGAACCATACAGTTAAAGGTTTTATTGTTACTTGATGAAAAGCACATAGTATGTTATCACTGTGCCTACCTTTTCCCATCATTGTCCATATCTTGTTAGTCACCCATTCAACAAGTTCTTGATTACTGTACAGAGGATAAATGGATAAAACATCATTGAGTTGAAAACTGATAATAAGCATGGCTACATTCATCATTAGAGAGCTCTAGACTGTAATTAAACTGTTGCAAAAGGATTCAGTGGCTCACACAAAATTTTTGTCTATGACAGATGCTTTTCCTACTATCTTCAGATTACTTTTACATAGAGTTAAAGAGTTATGGAAGACTTAGCTGTATTTCCTAAATTCAGTGACACAGATTCAAATCCTCTAGTTGCCTCTAGATATTACTAAATTTCAATCACTCAGAAACACTCAAAATGCCAAGAGGATTTTATATCAACTCTACAAATATGATCGTTCTGGGGCCTGACTTAATTATTAATTATTATTGGTATTTTCCCCAACTCTCATTCTTCATATCAGCTGCATTATCTACTTAGACTTTGTTAAAGTCTCATTCCAGTAGAAGTCTATAAGTTCTCACCTACCAAGGGAAAACATAAGTATTTCTTCACACAGTGAACCTTGTTTTTCACACAGAAATTATTTTGCTACAACAAAAAGACCGTCTGGCACTGTGGTTTCATTATACACTTTCTTGCTGCTCACACATTAAGTTCTCATTAAGAGAATTTCAAGCATTAATATTTTCTAGGAAAAATACACAATTGA
>VYZS01008398.1:0-10341 GCA_013400695.1 Neodrepanis coruscans | reverse complement strand
AAAGATGTTCTTTGAGTTGGTTTGTGGGATCAGGGACTGGAATGGTGGGTACCAGCCATAGTCCTTGAAAAATGACAAGCAGGAAGGAAGAAAACTGGAGGGATTTTGGCCAAGGGCTGGAGGGACAGGATGCAGGGAATGGCTTCAAGCTGGATTAGGTGGGAGATTGGGCAGGAATTCCTGGCTGGGAGGGTGGGGAGGCCCTGGGATGGATTTCCCAGAGAAGCTGTGGCTGCCCCTGGATCCCTGGGAGTGTCCAAGGGCAGGGTGGGATCCCTGGGGCAGTGGGAGGGGTCCCTGCCCAGGGCAGGGGGTTTGAACTTTACAATCCCTTCCAAACACAAACCAGTCTGGAATTAATTGGATGATGCTGTTGCAGCTTCCAAGCCCTTTCTGAGGCAGCAAAGGGGACCTGAGTCAGAACTTCCACTCCCATTTCCCATTTCCATCCAGGGAATACAGAATATTCCCTGGCAGATGAACCCTTTGAGGGGAAAGGGGATCTGGGCCTGCAGAGATCAAGGCAGCAGATAACTAACCCAGATTAAACCCCATGGCAGGGGGTGGAGTGAGATGAATTTTAAGGTCCTTTCCAACCCAAACCATCCTCTGGATCTGCTATAGAGATTCCCCACCAGTGCTGATGGATTAGGAAAACCCCAAACTGCAGGACCCAACAGAGAAACCTGATGGCATCAACCAGGGCTGAACAACAAATATTCCAAACCCTCCCATGGTGACTCAAACCTGGTGCTACCAGGTTTACAAAAAGCAAATCTCCCTCCTGCCAAGCCCTGGGAGCTGCCCCTGGGCTGCAGGACTGGCAGTGTGGTGCTAATTGGAGTGGGGTGTTTTATGAGGCTCCTATTAACCAGGGTTATTTATACCACCCTCCTTTTATTGCTGGCAGAGTTCAAAGCTTTCTCCTGTGGGATAATTGAAGCTCCATATTTTCCTGCCCCCATTTCTCTGCAGCCACCAGGCTTGGGTTGGGGGGGAGGGAGGGATGAGGAGCTGCCACTTTTATTCATTGACTGCTGTTAAATCCTCATCTTCTGTGTGCAGCTATTATGGGTGTTGTACTTTAGATAATGGGCTGTAAATAATAACAAGATCTAGTCACTGGATGCCCTTAGAGGTGACATTAAATTTCATGAAGATTTATGGCAAAGCCAGCTGGAAATAACTTCCCTTAGACAGCCCTAATTTCCAGCCTCAATTTCTAAATATTGCCTATTAGGATCTGTGGCCTCTGCAGCTTTCTTTGGGAGTTGGTAACAAATTAAAATTTCTTTATAAAAATATCAGATTTCCCCCCCCCCACCGTGGTATTTGTGGTACCTGAAAGCTGGGCCCACCTGGGCCAGAAAAACAGCAACTTCCCACAGCAGAAAAAGTGGTGAAGGATTGAAATAGAACCTGAGAACTCCTTTTGCCCCTTGAATATTGATGTGCATTTAGCACCTATTATCAGTGTAATGGGTTTCATGCCTGTCTGGGGTTATCCAAGTAAGGCAAATCCTGCCCTTTGCTGACAGGATTGCAAAATTCCTCCTGGATCTGCTGCCTTTCAGATGGCAAATATTTAATCCTGAACTGATATATCCTGTTGATGTTTGGGCTCTTTAAAGCTTCTCAGACACCGTGTGCACACAGAGTGGATTTATAACACACCTTTGCCCGGTGTTTTATCTCTCTCCTCCTTTTTCTTGGGATTATCTCCCCCCTGCCAGGGCTGAATCCTTGTGCCAAACCCTTCCTCACTTCCCTTTTCTCCTCCTATTTCATCTCCGGAGCTGTCTGGGAGTTCCATGGAAGTGTGAATTCCATGGCCCAGTGTTGCCTCCTAACACTCTTTACCTTCTTTATTTGCTAATAATTATTTTTTCCCTCTTTTTTACCTCAAATTCCCTTTTTTTAACTCCCACTGTGACAGGAGAATGATCCAGATCTGGGCTCCTCCCACCCCACCCACCACAATTTTGTACCTCAGTCCCCCCTCACTGCTCTGCTGTTCCCTCTCCTACTTGACCCCCTTCTTGTGATGCCTTTGCTGCTTCCCAGTGGGAATATTAATGTGCTCTGCCGCCTTTTCCCCCTTCCATTACCCTCCCAGACACATCACATCTTTACTTTGAAGTCATTTCAAAGCCTTTTTCCCTTTTCTCTCCCCTGTTTTTATCTTCTTTTCTTCCCCCTGTTGTCTTCCTCCCATTTTTCCTCTGCAATATCCTCATTTCCCAGCTAATCCAGGAGTCACTTTTCTCAGTTCCTCTTCCAAATCTCTTCTGCTTTATTTTTAATGTTCCAGGAACTGGGAATTGCCCTCCAAAACCTTTGGATGCCAAGGCTTTCCCATGGCTTTGAATGTGAGTTTTAAAATGCTTTTGTGCTGCTCCACACCTCAGTAGCAGAAATACTTCCCAAAATATCAATTCCCTGAAGAAATGGAGACAAGAGGGAGGTCTGGGCTGTGTGGAGCAGCTTCCACAGGTTGCAGGAAGGTGGAGCCGAGTATCCAGAATTTTTGCCTTGGTTGTTGTGCTCCTGGAGCAACCAGAGGTTTCCCACTGAAATGGGAATTCTTTTTAGGGCAGGTACCAGAAAAATGATCCAGAAGGATCTGCCTCACCTTTATTCAGGTTTTAGTGCAGAACAACCATTAATTTCCCCTTATAAGCAGTGGACACAAAGGGATGTGGGGAGTGATTATTGGGAGAAAGTGAGTTAAGAGTCTGGAATTCTTTCTCTCTCCATTAACAAAGGAGTTTTGGAGAGTTATGTAAAAATTTCTGTGTGTCCCAAATGTTAAATGGATTTGGAGAAAAAGACAAAAGGTTGGGGGCAGAATTGGCCAGTAAAATCCAAGACTTGTGGCTTCCAGTCCAGTGAAAAACATTCCTCCCCTTGGAGGGAAAAATTCAAGGAATTAAAAGAAGCCACATGGATTTTCACTGAGCTGGAGATGAGGAATATTGGGAGGGAAAACTGGACTGGGAGGGCCCAGGATGATTCCAGAATCACTGGCCAACAGCTGAAAGGTGGGAAGTTGGAATGGTCCAACCTCAGTCCTGTGAAGCTCCGAGAACAGGATGTTCTTCCCAGCATTTGCTTTGCTGTGGCTGCCTGGTTTCAGTGCCTCCCTATCAAATCCACACCCACAGGGACTTCAGGCACATTCCCAGCAGAGATTTGCCTCATTAAAATCCAAAGATTGTGTTAATAAAATGGGATCTCCCAATATACCAGATTTGCACATGGAAAAATAGGATGCAGCTGGATTTTTCCCAGTTTTTTAGGAGCAATAAATATTCAGGACTTGAGAATTAAAGTGCTGGCCTGCTTTTGGATTCTGGAGGGAGAGTTGAGACAGGATACCTTTGGATGGATGAGGGTTTTAGTGTTGCCCTGGGATTGAACTCCTCATTTCTGCCCAATGAAATCACTGTGAGCAGCTGAAATAAATCCCTGGCTTGTAAATTGGTGCTTCCTNCTTTTGGATTCTGGAGGGAGAGTTTGGAGACAGGATACCTGTGGATGGATGAGGATTTTCAGTGTTGCTCTGGGATTGAACTCCTCAGTTCTGCTCAATGAAATCACTGTGAGCAGCTGAAATAAATCCCTGGCTTGTAAATTGGTGCTTCCTGCAGCTCAGCTTGGTGTTGGGAGCCTCTCCATGGAGAGCAGAATCCCACCAGGGAATAGTGAACAACATTCCCACAGCCAGGGTGGGTTTGTTTAATCCTTTGCTTCAGCTTTTCCTGAACTGGGGTGACATCAGCTTTGCAGTTTGGAGAACAAATTGGTGTAGGATTGGGCCCAATTTCTGTGGGATGGGTTTATTTCTGTGGGAATGGCTCCTTGTAGGATGGGAGGGTTTGGAATTGTTGTGCCAGGGCTGTCTGAGCTTTGTTTTCCAGCATTTTCCCTGCGCTGTGGCTCCACAGAGGAAAATTATGTGGCACAGGCAGAGTGTTGTCAGCCAGGACAGGCTCTGCAGGGGGAAGGGGCTCCACAGTCTCTATTCTTTGGAAGGAAAATGGGAAAATCAAGGATTTTGGCTCCCAGAGTGACTTAATTAAATCCTATCCTAATGCAGGAATATCTGGAACATCTGCAGAAAGGAAAAGACCCAGGGAACTTTTAGTTGTCTGCTTCAAGTAATCCCTTCTTTAAGCTGCATTTTCCTTCTTGGAGGAGCAGCTGGTGATCAGCTTTAGGAATTTTAGGAAGAAATTCTTTCCTGTGATTTCTCTGGATTTCCCAGGGAAGCTGTGGCTGCCCCATCCCTGGGAGTGTCCAAGGGCATCCCTTGGGATAGTGGGAGGTGTCCCTGCCCAGGGGGTGGCACTGGATGGGATTTAAGGTCTCTCCAGCCCAAACCATTCCATGATTCTCTACTTCAATACATCATAATAATTCTCAGGGAGATGGAAGAGGATTTTTCCTCCCAGTTTGACCAGTGTGACACCCAAGAGGCAGGGGAAGGACTTGCTGGGTGTGACACGTGGCTGGGAATGAAGCTGTGGGAGATGTTTTCCCTGCCTTTGAGTCCTGCAGTCTGTGCCTTTTGGTGAGAAATCAGAATGTTGCACAAGCACAATTAATTTTCAGGTAGGTGCCCGCTGGGCCCTTCTGCACAATCCCTGGGATTTTAGGGAGTGCTCAGGCAACTTTTTTAGCTCATCCCAAAGACATTTGGAAGTGAAAAGCTGATGTTCCATAAGAAACTTTTGCAAGGGCTCCATTTTTTATAAAAACATGGCACAACCTTATTCACTTATTCCTTATTGTGGATCTGAAGTTGTACTTTCTGCACTTTCCATGGAAAGAAGTTGGCACTTCCAGGCCTTTCCAACTCCTCAGGGAGCATGGAATGTCCCTGAAATCTTTGGATGGGAATCTTGGGATCATCCCTTGGCTGTGGAAGGTTCTATTTTGGAGAGAACATGGGAATTTCTATGGAGAGGGGGGTTAAAAATAGGTGCTGTGAATATCCAACCTCTTCCAGGCAGTGGCAAAGCAGAGAATAATAATATCAGATGCTGTTTAGACACAGAATATTACATTTATCTTTTGTTACAAAGGGCTCAGGGGCAGCCTTGGCACAACTTTTGGGTGGTTATTGTGCCCCTGTTCTGTGGAGGGAAGTCATGGGAACATCCTTCCCTTCTGGATCACTGCCTCCAGTCTCTGTGCCAAGGGGACTGTGTCACATAATCCTTTTCAGAGACAGATCAAGCTCTGGAGTTTAAGACTCTCCTGCTCTTCACAGATTTTTTCTTTTTTTTCTTTCCCTGCTTGAGCAGTTGGGAATGTTCTTTTAATTTGCAGCCTCGTTACATTCACAGCCCGTGTTGTCCATTTGTTTTTGTGCCAGGATCCCTCTACACTTTAAATACACAGGTTTTTTTTTTCCCCCTCATGTAAAAGGTGTTTTCAGGTTATTGTGACTCTGGTTGACAATGAAAAGCAACAGAAATATTGGTGGTGGTTTATAGCCCAAGGGAGGTGAAGGTGAATCATGGTGGCATCTTAAATAACCTCTCATTAGGCACGAAATCAGGGATTCACCTAAAAAATAGCCTTTATTTTGAGCTGAGACACTTGATTCTCAAGCCCTCTCTGCTGATTTCTCCTGACCACGAGGAAGAAAGCAGGGTGATGTTCTGCTCCTGAAGGATGTTGCCCAAATCTTCAAGTTCAAGTGCTTCTCAAACAGAGCATCTTGTGTCTGACCTCAGCTCCCAGCAGGATGATGCTGTTACTCAGCTCTTCCCACTTGAGGAGCTGCACTGACTGTGGGATTTCAAGGAATCCCTTTCTAAAAATCTAAAAATCAGCCTGCACACCAAAATTAAACCAAAATACCCCAATGAACCCCCAAATTTCCTGAGATTCAGCAGCTTCTCCATGCCCTGATGGGCAGTGATGAGCGTGGATGTGGATTTGACCTAAACCAGCCCATTCCTGTCTGATTCTTGTTGAATTATCCCCAAATCCCAAGTTTCCCTTTGTTTTTCAGCTCCTCAGGGGGTTGCAGAGTCCCAGAGATCCTTCAGCTGTACCTCAGGCTGGTTTTTATTTTTTTTTTGGCCTGAAATAGCTGTATTAGCTCTTGATGACTTTTATTGCTCATCCAAGCTTCCCAGTGCTGCTCCACACTAAAATTGTCACTGCCTTTAACAGCTGGTGAGACTAATGGAGTGGGAATAGACCCCCATCCATCTTATCCTGCAAGAATTCAATTTGGGACTCCACTTTTTACTCATGAAAGTAGCCCCTGCAATGAGTCAAGTGTAATGTATTTACTCACATGTAGTAAAGTTTATGGTTCCAGAACAGCAATTTGTCTGCAAAGAGCTTTTTTTTATAGGATCTTCAGCTGGAAGGATCTAAAATATGACCTGTTTGCCACTCCCATGGCCAGACTAGAGAGGATGCTGCCCTGTTTCAGGAGTTTTCTCCCTTTTTATTATCCTGCTACATCAAGGAGCTGCACAGGACAAGATTCCACCACTTCTACTTCAACACCAGCAGCTTCTGTCTTGGTCAGTGAATTCCTCCAGATGTGGATGTGGATCTCCTTGACCTTCAGGAGGTTCTGCTGCAGCTCCTTGTGGAGCTCCAGGTTTTCCTTTGGGAGCTGCTCCACAGCCTTGAGGTTCTTCACCAGGTCCTGGTTCTATTCCTGCTAGAGTTTGGGGATTCAAGAAGTGCAGAAAGGACCCCCCTGGCTTTTTAATCTTCTCAGAGAGGAGCTTGGATATGGCTGGATCCTTCCTCGGCCTTGGATTCAGTGGTTTAAATTTAAGGAATGACAGAATTGTGATTAAATCCCTTTGTCCCACTGTTTTTTAATGATGGCAGATTTGGTGTGTTTGTATAAAATGAGGAATTTAGTGCAACAAATGAACAGACAGGAGATGTTCATCTGTCCTTGGGCTGGACAACAAAGCACTGGAACAAGCTCCACACAGCTTTTTCCTCTGCTTGTCTTGTGTCTCTGTGGGGTGAGGAGGGCAGAGGAGCTGCTTTGTTCTGTAAATTGATGTATTTCCATTTACACTGGGAGGGCAGATTTACAAAGCAAAGGTAGAAGCCCATTTTTTTATTCAACAAGGAGGTCTAAAAGGTGTCCAACAACAGCAAACCCAGATTTCCTGAGGTGTCTGCCCCAAGCTCTGTGCAAAGGATCTTTGGAGAGGTCAAGTTTTTATAACAATTGTCACAAAAACTGGAGGGATTATTCCAATTTCTTCGAGGTTGGAGGGAAATTATTGAAACAGGTACATCCCCTTTCTCCTCCCCTCTGGAATTTGGGTAGAGGGTCTTTTATTCCTTTTTGGGGGTTGTGGGGATGAAGTAACAGACTCATCCTCTTGGAACTTTTGAACTTTCCAAAAAAAAAGGTTGGTTTGAGCCTCTCCTAATTATCTTGGAGGTGGTGTGATCTTCTTGGTGGGCCAGTTCATGGCTCACACAGGAAATTCTTGGGATGGGGGACTGAGTTTAAGGCTGTGGATCTTTAAACACCCTCCAGAGCTCCAGGTTGTGAGACACAAACAGGAATTAAGACCTGCCAAGTGCCATGGCTCGGTTAACATTTAAGTGGCAGAGATGCTCTGTGCTGTCTGAGTGCCTTCCCTTCCTTTCTGGGGGTTTCAGCAGAGAATGAGGAGGGACCTGGGGTGCACAAATTGCACCCCTTGATCAGCCTCATCATCCCCCAGAACTCAGCACCTCAGCTGAAACACTGAAAGGAGCTCTTTGGGTTTCCTCAGTGTTGATTCCTTTGATATTTTCTGGTTAAAAAAGTATAGTTGGGGTCTTCTCCTGCTCAAATCAGCAGGACAGACCCCCCCTCAGGGTAAAGCTTTCAGGTTAATTAGGCAAAGCCAAAAAGGTTGAGCAGCTCCAAAAGTCCAGGCCCTGCAATACCTTGTGCAGAAGGTGCTTAAACAGGGATGAGGAAGCAGCAAATCCTTGTTTTTTAAATTAACCTGTTTTTTTTTTTATGAGAGCTCTGACTCTGGGCTAATCAAGAGCATTAATAAGCTGAAGAAAGGGAGATGTTGCAGATTCCTCCCTACTTGTGCATTGCTCCAGAAAGCCTGGCTTAGCTCAGCCCTGCCCAAGCCAAGGTGCTCCTGGGCCACATTTGGCTTCCCATTTTTAGGAACAAAGAGGATTTTATGGTTGAGAACTCATGGCAATATAAATGTTTGCTCCTTTTTGGTTTTGTAGTGGCTGTACAAGGACTGAGGGACCTGCATTTTGGGTTCCTAACCCATTTCCAGGAGCAAAACTGCTGCTTTCAATCCTCTTGACCTGCCCTGGCTTCCCCTGTTTCTGTCTTAACTGTTGCTGGATCCTCTTGACTGGGGCCTGGGATCAATTTGCAGAGGATTTCTCAGAACCTGACAGCTCCTGGAGGATTTCAGACACCAGATGCACTCACAGAGCTCAGCTACAGCATCTGCTGCTGTCCCCCTCCTTGGAATTCCTGTCAAAGGAGTCCAAAACTCTGGGATCACCAAGTTATTCCTGGTGAGTGATTAATCCACAGGTATTGGATTCAGGCAGTTTTGTTGGGATAACAAGGTCTTGGCATTTTCTGGGGGCCCACAGAGCTCTGTGGGGAAGAGTTTTGGGTCTGTCCTGTGAGGGAGGAAAGGTTTTATTGTCCTGGGAATCCAGGGGCAGCTGATTTTTTTATCCATCCAAACGTTGGAAGGCTGTGTGGGAAGAGGTGCCAAATGTGTGGGATCACTCAGGTGATCCTGTGATCTCCTGTGCACCTTCATCACCCAAATTTTCATTGAAAACCTCAGTCAAAGCCTGAATTCAGAGCTGTTTCCTCTGGCTGAAGCCATTCCTGAGCCTTGAACCTGCTGGAACATGGATGTGACCACCTCACTGCTGGTTTCCAATTAATTTAAAACTCTGTGGAGATACTTTTCCAATCAATCTGCTCATTTGGGAGCTGTGATGCCAAAAATTGGATGCTCTTCTCATGGAAAACAGGGGAAACAACACATTTTGGGAAAACCAAAGCCTGAATTTTGGAGCTGAAGGTGTGAGCAAGGGGATCTGTTGCTTTTCCAGCCACTTGTCCCCCACTTGATTTCCCTGAAAAATTCCAGTCCCAGTCAGGCTGTTGCTTTGTCAGGATAAGAAAATCTGGGATCAGGCAGACACACACACACACATTGCAGCTCCTGTGCACTTGGAGATATTCTGGGAAATGCCACAGAGTGCTGCAGGCAGCAGGATTTGCTGGTTAATCCACTTCCACTGTCAGTTCCTTGGGAAAAGCAGCTGGAGTGGTGGTGGGAGGGGAGGGGAGGTTGTGTCACGTTGGATGCACATGAAATGGCCCCTCTAGTGCTGAGTTGCCACAAGTAGGAATTGCAGGGGAGCTCCTGAGGCATCTGATTTGGATGGAGCAGATGGCAGCCAGGCACATCCCACTGGATCTTTTAAGATGATGGTTGGGAATGTTGAAGAAGGAGTTATTCCTCTTTGCCTGGGTGGGGGGGAAATGTGATTTTTCAGTGCTCACAGCAACCTCAGGATGTGAGGTCCCCCACAATCCTGCAGGGGGACCTAAATTAGGAGGGATGCCCACTTAAGGTGTGTAGGAGCTGTTTTTGGAGAAGGTGAACCCTGAGGTGAACTCAGAAGTACAGGAGGATGTTGACATGAGAACTGTTAAATCCACAGTTATTGTGAGCTTGTGATGTTCAGTCCCTGGGCTGAAATTCCACTTCTACTTCAATCTGCAGCTCCTTGAACTCACTCAGTCCTGCCCAGCACTTCCCAGCCCCCCTGAGCATGTTCCTGGTGCTGAGTCCTCACCCTGCAGTCAATAATTCCCTGCCCGAGCTGAACCAAAGGTAAAAGAGAAATTGGTCCTTTCCACGCTCAGCTGGAGCTGCAGGGAGGCTCCATCAATCACCTGAGTGCTGGAAAACACACTCACTGCCTTCCCAGAAATGAGGGAAATGCATCCCATGCCTTGGCACTGGCTGGTGGTGGAGGTGGAGCAGCTTTTCTGTGCAGCCAGAGGTGGGTTTCAGTCAAGGAATTGCAGCAGGTTCTGGTGGTTGAACCCATCCCAGTCATGGCAGAACCTGAGGGAAGGGCTGGAGCTGCATTGGGAGAGGTTTAGGTTGGATTTCAGGGTGGGTGGGCACTGCCCAGGCTCCCCCCAGGGAATGGGCACATTCCCAAGGCTGCCAGAGCTCCAGGAATGTTGGGATGATCCTCTCAGGGATGGGGGGGACTCCTGGGGATGGGGCTGTGAAGGGCTGGCACTGCTGGTGGTTGGGAGTGGAG
>VYZS01008397.1:0-29731 GCA_013400695.1 Neodrepanis coruscans | reverse complement strand
TTTGCTCCCAGCCCGGGGGTGGCTCGGGCGGGGCCAGGGCCGGGCCCGGGCGGGGCGGGGAGCGGGGGCTGCGGGAGCCCTCGCTCGGCCGTTCGGCATCTCGGGCCGGGGTGCGGCTCCTGAGGCCGCCCGTGCCCCCGGGAGCTGCTCGGGGCTGCGGGATAACGAGGAGCGCGGGCTCAGCCTGCGTCACCACCGAATTCCTGGTGAAAAAGTTAAAACGGATTGAGAGGAATCGTTCCTACATCTTAGCACGTCTGGACACTGTTCTTCCTTTGTGTGCATCAGGGTTCGGTTTTGTGACAGGTCTGAGATGGGAATTTGGGTCAGTAATGATGCGATGGCATCAAAATGCAAAAAATCAGAGATACGGAGGGTTTGGGGGACGGGAATGAGAGTTTTGGGTGTCAGTTCTGTAGCTTTTGTTTGTCCTCTGCTTGTGTAATTTTGGAAGGTGCAGTCCACACTAACATAGTGTTTGGAGAGTCACCGAGTGAGTGTCAGGACAGAGTTTCTGTACGTTCATGTGGTTTTTTTTGATTGCTGTGAGCCTCATAACCCTATTTGGTTTTAAATATACCAGTTTGAGGTTTTCTTTACAAGTAGGGAGGAAAGAGCAGTCTTACTGAGAGAGTTGAAGCATGAACAGAACCGTGTGGGCACAGGATGGCTTCCTGCTGTCTTCTGCTCTGCAACACTGTTCTGGGGTGATTAAAATACAAATGTCTGAATATATGACGTTTGTGTGTAGTTTGGGCAGCCTGGTTTGCAGACAGTTGCCCAAAGCCCGTGTTCCTGTGTTGTGTGTGCCCTGTGCTCCCTGGAGGGCTGTCCTGCTGCTCAGAGCCTGGTCCAGCACACCCCATGTTTTTCCCTCCTCGTTTCTGCTCTGTCGAGTCCCAGAAAGGGGGGGATGCAGCCCCTCGGGCTCGTTTTGGTTTGTGAGTTGTGGGGTGTGGAGAGGGAAGAAATGCCCAGAGTTATTTCAGGACAGCTTTGTGCACTGGAGAGCAGGTGGGCAGTGCCCAGGATTACTGCAGAGTCTCTTTGACCTCTCTTGAGTGGTTTGCAGTGTAGCCACACAGCTGCATTCCTGTGTGCTCTGAGCTGCCTCCCCCAGCTCAGAAGCCACAGAATTCCAGGAGTTATGAGGCTTTTTGGCTTGTTTTTGCAGCAGCAGTTCTGAGCCTGGAGAAAAGTTGTGTGTGTGTAACTTTGACAGGGAAGAGTGCACTGTACATGCATGTGAGGACCAGTTTAATTCTGGTGTTTTCCAACCTTGCTGATGCTCTTTCTCTGTGTTGTGAGGTATGTGCTGGATGTACTGTGTTGGTTAAAGTGCTGGGCAGTTCAAGTGTGTTGTTATCACTGTGTAGTACAAACGGCTGTATTTTTGGAACAATGGCTCTTTTATCCTTCTGGTTTCACCAGTGTCCTCATTTTTAGGGCAGGCTGATGAGAGAAGCTGGTGAATCTTAACTTAGCAATAAAAATTAATTAATCTCCTAACCCATTACCAGTTCCCATGACTGTAACTTTGGGTCTGTGAACCAGCTGAAAATTTCACAAATATCACATGTCTGAATCACCCAGTCAGAATCATGAGAACTGGTTTTGAAACTATCGAGTTATTTCCTCCAAATAACAATACTGAACTCTAGTTATCTTCATGTTAGCTTAAATCAAATCTAACTGTCCAGTATGTGCTTTAATTAACATTGAAATCCTCATGTCAGGGGATGCTTTTTGCTTGAAAAGCCCACAGAAGGTAGGACAGGAGGACAGGAAGCCTTGGGTGTTGTTGTTGTTGTTGTTTCTGAAAAAGAAGGCAATAGCATTGGCTGTGAGTTCTCAGTGAAGTCAACAGACAATTTTCAGAATGGAATATCTACAGTCAAATGAAAACAAATCCACGTGGAACCACTTAGATAAGAAGGCACAGCTTGGAGCTTTTGGACAGTCATACTACAATGTGGATGTCCTAATGGAGTGTAATTGTTTGTGAGGTACTTTTAGTTCCTCCAATAAGGTAGAGGAGATTGAGATGTTCTGCTCACTGTATTACTAAGCACATACTGTCCACTTCTAAAACTTGTCCATTAATTATTTTAACTCTTTCATAGCAATATTTTCCAGTGTATTTGTGTTGTTTTGTGTTGCCACATTTTAATGTAATTGCCAGTAATTTTTACTTTTGAGACTGAAGGAATCTTTGTAGAGTCTTGGTCCATCTGTGGAGGAAGCAATTCTATCCCATCCAGCACTGGTTGGATTTTGTTGTTTAGATGGTCCTTGTCAAAGAAAACTAAAAAAGTATTTTTTTGAGCACTAAGGTGTGTTAGTAGCAGTAGTGTTGTTCAGAATAAACTCTGTGTGAAAGAGTTGTCTGACATTCTCTCCTAAGGCCGTGTCCAGCAGACAAGAGCAATTGTCTGTCTGTCCAGGTGGGTCTCCCTGCACAGTCCCACTGAGTCTTCCCTCCCTGAGCTGGTGTTGCTGTAGGTGTCACTGCACTGGGAGGGATGGGCAGCACCACACAGGGATGAGCAGCACTTGTCTTCTCTGGAGTTCAGTAGGTGGAAAGATCCAGAACGTTTATAGTGGCTCTGTGGTGAACCTGCACTGGTGAGAGTTCTGCTTTAGTAGAGTGTGACATCTGGGGAAATGAAAGTGAAAGGGTAAAGACGGTGAAGTTTTAGGAAAAAACAAACATTTAATTTCTTTAGGGGAAGAGAGGTGTAGCAGGAATCCACCCTGTATTTTGGGAACGTCTGACAGGACAGAAGCATCTACGTGTATCTCAGGGGAAATGAGAGAGAAGTTTGATGGGCATCTGGCCGGGATCCTTCCCCAGCTCCACGTCTTTCCTCTGAATGTATCCATCCCCTCGTCAGCTAACTATTCTTGCAGTTCAAACTGCATTTTTTGGTAGCACAAATCAAGGCTAAATCTCAGCCCTCAGCCATTGCTGCAGCTGCTTTTGGATGTTTGGCTTTACAGACTGAGCAGTGGAATTGGTACCTCCCTGTGGACTGTGGGGCTGCCTCGTGTTTGTGTAAGGAGGTGCTTGTGGGCAGATGGTGTTGAGCATCTGAGATAAAAGCTTTGCAGAAACACCATTTTTACTGCGTTTAACTTGGTATTTAGTGAATGTTGCAGGCCTGCACAGTGTTGTTCATATGGCTGTGGATGGTGAGAGCACAAGTTTTCAGGCCCTGTAGTAAGTGTGGAGGAAGTTACATTTGATAAATTCTGTAGTCCTTGGGAACAGCCTTTATCAGTCATGGAAATGACATTTCACCCTGAATCATGTTTGTTTTATAGATTGGGACTCATGCTGGAGCCAGAAGAATAACTGTTTGGAAGAGACAAGTGGAAAGTAATCTGTAACTCGTTTCAGACAGCACTGAGCTGATAAACAGAGCAGTACTGTGGTTTACTGTGTTAGATTTTTGTCTGTGCAGGAAAGAAGAGAAATGTTCAAAATTCAGACATTCTGTGTTTAACATTTGTGTTGTGTTTGATGGGCCAAATGTAGTGGTTCCAAAGATAGGTGTGATTGTCAAACTAGACAGTCATGAGAGACTGTGGGTTGCAGTCTGTTACCACTGCAGTTAATGCATGTGTTATATTTGAGGGAGAGCTCAAAGTTCAGTTCACACAAATGTTTGGGGTCCTTTTTGATTGTTACTGTTTAGTTTATTTATTGGGGTTTATTTTGAGGGTAATGCATTACTCTTACTCACTCAAAAGTGCAGGTGGCCTTGTTCATACAAGGAAGGCATTCAGGCCCTTCGTTGTTTTTTCAATACATTTAAAAAAATCTTTGTGCAGCAAAGGAAAAACGTAAAAACAATTGGTTTTATTCCTCTTAACATGTCTCCCTACATTTTTTTTGATTGGTTAATGAGCAGTTTTAAAGAACAGTTTCTCTTAGAAAACATGCCCCTCTTGTTTCCAGACACAAACTGTTGCTTTTTGCTGCTGGTTTTGATGCACATGTGTCAACAAAGCAGCATTGATTTCTTCCTAAAGTTACGAGCTTGGGAAGTGCAAACTTCGCAGAGGACAAGGTTCCTTGTGTTTGGAGGTCTCAAAAGTGCTGCTGCCCAGGGCATGTGTGACACTGGATTTCTCTGAAGTCCCTACAGGACTGTGTGTTTGGTCTCACACTTGTGAACACAGTGTATATTTAGAATAAAAGCTTTTGCTGGAATTACTCCGGGTACCTGAGGAATTCTGCTGGCTTGGATTTGTGCTGGAAGGAGGGAAGTTTAAAGTGAAGGGTCTTTAAGAATGGTCATTGCAATGTGGGTGTGAATCTCTGGCTTGGCTGTGTGGTGCCCGAGGCTTTCCCAAGGTCTGCTCTTACAATTTGTGTGCTTGTGCATGGGGGTGATCCTGTGGAGTTTCCATGTCTTAGCCAAAGAGACCTCTGTTCTAAAATAACCATGTAACTTCACTTTTTTGTACACGTTGAACATTTTACATACTTTGGCAAAGTTCTAACTGACCTGTAAAACAACAGAGGAAAGTATTTACCATGTGCCTTGACTGTTTTTTTTCTTGCAGGTATTGAATGAAATATGCTGCTGTCAATAGGAATGCTGATGTTGTCTGCCACTCAGATATACACTATTGTGACTGTGCAGTTATTTGCCTTCCTGAATCTTTTACCTGTGGAGGCTGATATTTTAGCAGTAAGTATATTTTTCTACATAGATTAAATCTCTATAAAATTGAATCTTCTGTTCAACTATTCTATTAGTGGATCAGTTAATATAATAAATGTTATAGCAGGTTGCTTGGAAAGGAATTGGCTTATTAGTTTCAATAAAAAAATAAATTGTACATTTTCAATTGAGTTTGCAGATGATATGTGCTCAGGTAATAGGGCAGTGAAAGCACTTAATTCCCTTAATTTTCAAAGTTGCACTCTGACCAGATGTCCTGTAGCATGTTAAAATACTGTTAAAAGGATTCCATGATTTGGCTTAGACAGCAGTTTAAGTTTTTGTGATGGATGCCATTGGCTAAGATAATTTATGTGTGTGCTGGAGGCCTTCTCAGTAAGGTTTTTTGTGTGTAGTACACCTAGATATAATTTTCTTAAATAGCTGCTGTCATTAAGAAAACTAATGTTTTAGGTGTGTAAAATGTCGAATGATCAGGCCAGTATAATGGACATGGGTCAGTGGTAACAGTTACTGCTGTGCTGTTCGTCACCAATTTGGTGTACTGTGGAGTGTTGAGAAGGGAGTTATGTCTTTGTTGAGTAGAGCTTAAGCTACTGAAATCATTAAACCCAAGTACTGTGGGGTCTGGATATGCAGAGGAGCTGTTAATGCCATATCAGCTTGGGAGAACAGAGTGACACACTCTTGAAGCCATATTTTAAAATAAAAACACTTAAAAGGGTTTGGAAGCATATTTCAGTATTCATCCAACTCATGTTATTTGGGTCTTCAGGCTGTTACTCTTCTGTCAATACTTTTTGTAGAAAAAATGTAAGGAGGCAATTAATGCAGATAGATAATTGCTTTCTTTTGGCAGTGACATGACCATTCTGTTGTGAAATTTACTGTCCTTCTGTATAAGTGATTTCCTTCCCCCTTTCCTCTGTCACCAAGGCTGTGCTTCCTCTTGTCATACAAAGCTAACTTGCATTCTTGCTTCTTCCTCTCACAGAAAAGTTACTTAAAACAAAACAAATTACACCCCTCCCCCTTAAAAATAAAAATAGGGCAGTGTAATTTTTTCTATTTAAGGTTTTGTGTGCAGTATTCCAAAATAATTCCATATAGGAGTGAAGTCTTATTCTTTGATATTTGCAAGTTGCAGATTTGTTCTGACACTCTCTTGAAGTAAGAAAGGAAGAGATGAACTAGACACTGAAACTGCTGTACAAAGGAGCCAGTGGAATGCTGAAGAGATGCTCAGAAGAGGGAGTGTTTGCACTGTGTCACATGGAATTGCTGTGCACAGAGCAGTTACAATCTTGAGAGATGTCACAGTTTAATGATTGGTCAGTTTTGTTAACAAATGGGTAAAGTTTGGGGTTGCCAAGGAAAGAAGTTATTTTCCCTTCTAATTTTATGCTTCCATGTTCTCACATAGTTGCAGTCTGAAATGAAGGATCTTGTATGTGCAAAGGGCTGTTATGTACTTGTGAGGCAGAACTGGTTATTTTATAAAAAAGGGGTAAAAAGAAAGAGGTTTGTGTCTGACTTCTGGCTTAAATGTGCCAAGTAATTCAAGGAAGAACTGGCAGTGGCACAAGCTCAGGAAGGATGATTTGAGGAAGGTGGTGCACTGGTGCTCTGTGGTGGAAGGTTGGGAGGTGTGGAGCATAAGGATTACCTAGAACACGGAAACTTCCTGGAAACCTGGCTCCACTCCTACCTCTTTCCCCTCAGTTTTGTTCAAGTCTGTGTGAGGAAAGCTCCTTCAAAATGTTGCACCTTTGAAAGAGTTCATGTAAATCAGGGCATTGTTTGTGTCCGAACTACAGTTTGAGCTCCCCTGTCTAAGTCTGGCTGGTAATAACATCCCTCTGAAGCAAACATGATCCTCACTAGATTGTCCTGTGTGACAGTGGGATTTCAGAGTCACTAAACTGTTCAATAAAACTCACTGATACACATTCAACTCAGTTACTGTAGAGTTCACAACTTTTGCAGGAGACACTTGTTTTACTTTATATGAAAAAAAACATAACCTACATCCAGTTAGCACTTTTTTCTGTATGAATTCTATGTTGTTTAGGCCTCTCACTGAGCTACAGAAGATGAACAAGGAAAGGGAAACAAAGCTTCCACAGGTTGCAGTGCTATTCTGCTTTAACATGAGAGCTCATAGTAATTATAAAACAAAACTGGAGAGATTCTTTTCAGTGCTAACCTGAATGGGTAGCAGGGAATTGGGAGGGGTAGCATATGGAGGCTGTTCTTTGCCTACAGCCTGTTAAAAGCTGCTCTTCCCTGTGCACATTTGAATTCAGGGCAATGACCACAACCAATAACAACTCCACACCCAAACCCGCCAACTCTTCAGAGTTTTGCTGTTTTAGTTTATATAGTTCCTGTTCTGAAAATGGGATGGTATTTGAGTTTTAGACAGTAGAAAGGAAGATTTACCATACAAATTTAACAAAATATCTATTGCTTGCTTTCTTGTTTTGATAGCTAGATAAGAAAAGACTGATGGTGCTGGGTGAGTGAAAGACGAGTGGAATAAGCAATTTTGTGATTTCACTGACATGGTCACAAGATGTCCTATGTCTGATAAATATTTTAATCTAAAAGAATAGCAGTATTGTTTAGTTCTGTTTACAGTTGTTAACTGTTTCTGTCTTGTTGCAAACCTGAATTTATTTATTTATTTCTCTTAGTATAACCTTGAGAATGGAACCCAGACTTTTGATGATCTACCTGCTAGATTTGGCTACAGACTGCCAGCAGAAGGCTTGAAGGTAAAAAAAGAAAAATAAATCTGTTTCCTTAGTATATATAACTGGTGTAAAAGCCTTTTATTCCTTTTATCTGTGGAAAATGAGATAAAGGAGGTAGAAAGTAAATTATTTAAAAATACATTATGTATGGTGATGATAATGCTGTGAACCGGTGTCATAGTCCTGCTGTTTAGAAAAGTACTTAGAAGTCAGATGAATGTCCACTTCAGTTCTAGGCTTCACATTCTCTGAGAGAGTTTGTGGCTGAGATTGCACCAAGGGTGGTTTTTGGTGTGCTGTGCTGAGTTCAGCACCAAGGGCTGCCTGGGGGGTGTGCTCTGCAGTGACAGGAGCTGTTGGCTTCCTTGAGAAGTTTGTTCATTTCAGATAAAATGTATTTCCTGTTTCACTCTGGCAATTGAAACTCTTGTCTGTGAAAGGTTGCTGTGTCTGGCTATTCACACAGTTCAGGCTTCTTTACTGGATGTTTTTGTTCTGGAAGTGACTCCATGGAGTCAGTCCTGTTGCTGTGACTTGTTTGTCTGGCTGTGCCTTTGAACAGTGTATGAAGTTCTGTGACTGGGGTGTGTATGTTTTTACAGCATAGAATTCAATTCTTACGCAAAATTTAGGCAGACCACCTTTCAAGTTCTAGTGGAGGAGGGTTTCTGTCATTTACACCCCAGTGTTGACTGTCAGTGGCCCATGAGGGCAGAGTGTTCTGTCTGCAGCCAGTCTGGCCCCAGGTCTGGCTCTGCAGCTTTGGTGATGGTGCAGTGTTATGAGTGACCACTGTGCAGAAACAAAGCTGGTGTGAAGGTACAAGGGTGGATCCTGCTTGAGTTGTGTATTGGCCTTTTAATTCTGAAGAGGAATAAAGTGCTGTAAGAGTTCCTGTAACTCCAGAATTCTCTGCAGTTCCCCTCAGGCAGATTTCATTCCCATGCCCATGGGTGTTATGGGGAGAAGTGGTGATAGGGAAGTATAGTTGTTTACTGACTATATTGAGAAACAGAGAGTGATTAAGTGATTTACCCAAGTAGTGAGCCAATTTAATACATCAAAAATAGATATAAGGAGCTTTGATTTTAACCTTTTTAACTGTTAGACAGCTCTGTGTCTTAGTTAAGGTAGATGTCATCACCTGTGTAAAAATAATGAGCTTTAGTCCTGAATATTATACTAAAACTTTTTTCTTTGCATTAAGATTTTAATTACTTTTAAAAAATACTATAAAGCTGTTTGCAATAGGATGAAAGTGGTAAATGTTTTCAGTGCTTGTGATGAAGATTTATCAGTGTACAAGCTGTAAAACACAGTCTGTCAGATTCTGTAATAACCAGTGCCAAAGTGTAAGTGTAGATGCTGCTCAATGAAATGGTTCTCTGATTACAGACAGTTCAGGATGTATGGCAGCATTGAGGAGAAGCCAGTCTAGTCATAGCCAGGCTTTGGCTTCTCAGGATGCATCTCCTGACCTGTAACACTGTTTGTTCACAGCTGGTTCCACTCAGTGGGTCCCAGTGTAGTTAAAGGCTTTGTGTGGGGCCATGAGCCCTGAGCAGCTTGTACTGGATGAACTGGGGAACCTCAGGGACCTACATTTGGCCCACAGCAAATCAGTGTAGAATTGTCAGTGATTGTTGCCTTTGATTGTTACAGACTGTGTGATGTTGTGCCTGTCACCACAAACTTGGCAAAGAATAGACTGCTGGATATTACTGCAAACATAAAATCCTCTGAACAAAATTGCTTCTCTCTGTTTTAGGTTATACTTTATCCATAAATATATATTATTTGTGAAGTGTGAGATTATATGTAAACAGTACATTTAAACTGTCGGTTCTTATATCTATATGCACACTATATATAGTCTATATTTTTATATATAATCTCTATATATGTGAACTGTATATATATACACATATATATTATATGTGAACAGACAAAATACACATTCTATAACTATATAATCTATTATTTATAATTATTATGACATCTGTATCTAAAGCTGTCAGTGAAAACTGAGAGTTTAAATGTCTATCTGGAACTGCAGTAAGAGCTTCTCAAACCCACAGGAGTGCAACTTCTTAGGATCTCTGTTTGCATAAAATACATTACTTATGTTCTTATTTTCTGGCAATTCATCACACTTTACCTGCATGATAATTTGCTCTATCTTTACAACTGATGTAAACTAGTGCAGGTCTTGTAGGAATGTTCCTCTGCCAAAGGCTGTTTCAGTGCATTAGTGCCTGGAAGGCTCCCTCACTGTGCAGTCTTACCACAAACATCCCAAGCAGGTGATTCCACAGGAGGGGTAGGCAGAACCTGCCTCTCCAAATGTCCACTCTGGATTTTTCTGATTCTGGGTAATCCCAGTCTATTGTGAAGAGACTGTCATTGCAGAATCTAATTAATACCGACCCAATTATAAATTAAATAACATTAATCTAGTTAATCAAGAAGCTCCTTCTCAGGTGATCTGGAGGGCTGGCCAAGGCAGCAATCCCGTGTGAACAAAGGGAGAGGAGTGGCTGCAGCCAGGGGAGGGCTGGGGGGAGTGGGACTCCTGCCCTGCATCCCCTGTCCAGGGGAGGGTGTTCCTGCCAGAGGGGATGTAGTTCGCAGCTGATACAAAGTGTGAACATTGTCAGTGATGGAGCCACCTACAAACAGCCTGAAGATTGCCTCGAGGTGACACTGCCAGAGCTTCCTACTTGTGTGAACCTTTCAGCTGCAGCAATGGGGTGTCTTTGCTTACCATGGCAAACTATTTTGTGTGCCAGGTCAGTGTGGGGGTCACACACAGAACTCTCCGTGTGTGCCCTGGTTAATTGGCAAGTGCTGAGTACTTCTGGTTTCATGATTAGTCTCCATGTGTCTTAGGATAATATTTTAATTTAATATGTGCCATCCTCCTTATGTTGAATTATACTGCAAAGGCTGAGTATGATGTGTGTATTTTCTTTCTAGCTTTCTAATTCTTACAGACATAAAGATGCTGATACCTCAAAATAAATAGTTGGGGAAGTAGCAGAAATTTTGGTGCATTGTAGGACTAAGCTGATCATAAGAATTTGCTTAGCTATTTTATGAAAATGAGCAGTTTTCTTATTTACCATCACTTTTGTTAAGACAGAGAAATGAAGCTCCTGTTTCTGCTCATATTTTCCAGGGGTTTCTAATAAATTCTAAACCAGAGAATGCATGTGAACCTATAGCCCCACCTCCACTGAGGGACAACTCCTCTGGTGCTTTTATTGTGTTAATCCGAAGACTGGAGTGCAACTTTGATGTCAAGGTAAGACTTTTTAATTTTAATTTTATTTTAATTATTTTTTATTATTTATTTTTTCACTCTCTTTCAAAAAATTTGCTGGTACTTTAGAAAAATATCAATAGCTGACAATAAGGTAGGTACTGATGTGAAGGGGAGGGACAGCCCAGCCTGCCCCGAAATTCACCACAGTCGGGGATGGGAGGGGGAAAAATCAATTAAAAATGGGATTAAAACAATAACAATGTCGTGTGATATTGATGGAAAAGGGGATTCCCACACATTCCTTGTTAGACAGAGAGTAGGGCTGCAGGTGGATCAGCATTTCCAAGGCAGGTGTATCTGTGTGCTCACTGGCCAGTGAATTCACCTCTAGTACTTTGTTAATCCTATTGCAATATTGCATCGTATAATTGCAGGTGTAGTACAGCATTTTCTACAGCATTTTACCATGAAGTTTCTGCCAGGAAGTGGCACTTGTGCTGAGATCTGAGCTAAATTACCCAGCAGCTACATGGCTGATAGAATGCAGATTTTAACAAAAAAACTGGAGTTTATTTGAAAGTCCCATCTCTCCTTCTGTTTTTGGTTGAAAACTCTAAATGCAGGTGCATAGCTGTGTCTTGATTTGGTTTTGTGTGCACTATGGATATTTCAGTGGTGGTGTAGTATTGACCAAACTCACAACCATGCATCTGTGTTGACATCTTAAATGTTTTTTGGGTTTTTTTGTAATATTGGGAATTCTCAAGGTGTCTGCATTCTGCTTTTTCCAATAACATTGTCCTGCTGTTTGAAATACAGTCATTGGTAACATGGGGAGAGAATTGATGTTGTTGGTGTGAAACCCAGATGTTTCTCAAGGTCCTCTAAGTGCCTCTTGCAGCTTATGAGGGGTTTTTATGCTGTGGTGGATGCAGTAAAAGCAACATGAATAGTTGTAACTCAGCTCAGTTTACATTAGTGACAGTCACTGCAGTAAATGCTGTTTACATGAATCTTGGGCAAAAAAGTGGGTCTAGTTCAGAACTGTATCTGTACACAGGATGTTATGGATTTATACCCAGTTATAATTTTGCACTTTTCCATGAGAAAGCTTCTGAGACCTGGGCTTTCAGGTGTGTTATTCCACATTTATCAAGTGGTAATTTCAGGGTTATCAAAGTATGTAAGTGCCTTTATTTTCACTTGGGATCAAACATTATTTTTAACTACCTATAGAAAGCTTTTAACTCTGTTTTTAATATATGTAAACATATTCTGTCTGCAGACAATTAAATTGGTTTTCTGAAAAAATAACATCTGAGTGTAAGAATAATGGTATGATTTTGCTTTGAAAGGTGACACTTGCTTTATAAGTGCAAATAATGTTGTGCATGTATCAATAACTGCCTGAAAGTGTACCTTGTCTCAGAGCACAGACAAATTACTAAGTTTGGAAGTGTAGTCTTTTCAAGAAGTACTTTTTGTCACTCTGCAGGTTTTAAATGCCCAGAGAGCTGGATACAAGGCAGCCATCGTCCACAATGTCGATTCTGACGACCTCATAAGCATGGGATCCAACGACAGTAAGTACAGGTATCACTTCTTCTCTCCTGTTTGAAAAATCATTTCACCCACTGGAAACAGCACCACCACCAAAAACCCCTCAAAACCTCAAAAACAAACCACCAACAAACAAATGAAAGAAAGAAAACAACAACTAAACCAAACAAAAAAAAACCCACAGAGAAAAACCCATCCTAACCAGAAATCCTCCTGCTTTTTAACATTTAAAAATTGGAGATATTTGTATCAGAACATATATGTATACTTGTGTAGTATTGGTGACATTGACTTTTACCTCCCTCTAAGCATTTCTTTTGGTTTTCCTTCAGATTTTACTTCAAGTGTTCTGGGTTAAGTGGTTAAATTTGAGTTTCACATGACTACTCTGGAAAATAACTGATGTGTTGTTAATTAAGTAGAAATATAGGAAAAGTAGAAAAAGCACATAGAAGGAAATCAAACTTTAAAATATGACTTTTTAGAATTTAGCATCATAGAACAATTTAGGTTGGAAAAAGACCCTGAAGATCTGTGATTGTCAGTGGTTCCATTTTGTTGTCACACTGTTGGGGACATTCTCCTGTTCCTCTGGACAAATGGATTCTAGTTTTATATGAATATATGTCACATGTACTTTTTTTTTTTTTTTTTTAATTGGAAAAAGACTGTTTAGAGACCAGTGCACAATTTACTATTTGATTCTCATGAGAGCTGTTCCAGTTTTAACCTTCATGGAGTGAATATGTTCAGAACATCTTGTAATCTAGTCAAAATGTTGAGTTTGTTTTGTGGTGTGTGTTTTATGTCTATAATGCTGTTATGACTTCCTTTGTGACATTTCTTTATTTTGTCCAGTTTTTGAACTTGCTCAGTGTGGAGCAAGAACATAAATGAGAGGAAAATAAATTCTTTCCCAGTGGAAACACCATTGAAGAAACTAGGAATGAACTTTCACAAACTAAATGGGATCTGAGTAGCCCAGGCAGTTGCATGAAAGTGGATTTAAAAAATTCTCAACCCCTCTGAATCTTATTTTCAGCTTTCACGGAGAAATCAAAATGTAGGACAAGTCCACAACAAACAAAGACCTGGTAGTGTGGGGTAACATTCAGCCACACGTGCTTTGGGGAACCTGACTGCTTTGATCTGGACTAAATCCAGATTACTTTGAGCCTTAAATGTGAACCATAAGGGGGCAAATCAATATAAAGTGAAGCTGAGGATAAGGTTTTCTAGAATATAGGGTTTATTATTTATTTTATTATTTTTTATTTTTATATCATATATTTTATCAGATATTATTTATTTTATCGTTTATTATTCCCTTCACTGGTAAGCAGAGGAATAGAAGACAGTTCATCAAGTTTCTTGAGGCTGAAATAAAGATGTGGGACTTGTTCACTTTCTTCTTTCTGGCCTCCTGTAGCCACAGTTGTTTCCAGTACGTTCTTTTATGTTTTGAGTGAAAAAGTGAGAAGACAGGTTAATTAAACTTACAGAACCAGATCATGAAATCATTAAAGTTTCCAGAAATTCTGAAATCAATGCAGCTGTGTAACTTGTATCAATTCTCTGAGTAAAGATTGGTGTTCTGGTTAAACTTACCCTGATGATGACTTTCTTGTCAAAATATTTTGGGTTTATGCTCCCTTTAGATATTCCATTAGGAATGTTGATTTTTAAACCTGAAATGGAGTCCCTAGAAAATGTATAGGAAAAATAATAGCCCTTACAAGATGTAAAGTTGTGGAATGTATGTGCATTGGACTGTATATCACTATGTTATAATGCATCTTCCTGTTGTGATAGTCTCATAGTGTTCAAGTCTCGTGTCTCAAGACCACTCATAGAGTGTCCGCCTAATAATAGTTTTATTTTATTTTCCTTCTTTTTTTAATACAGTTGAAGTTTTAAAGAAGATTGACATTCCCTCTGTCTTTATTGGCGAGACATCAGCTAATTCTCTTAAAGAAGAATTTACCTATGAAAAGGGGTAGGTTACCTCGTGTGCAGCTGTGTCATTCCTTGCCTTAGGTCATTGCCTCTTTTGAATATAATATTTATGGATTTAAAATGGGGTGTTGTGGTGACAAAGGCTGTAGGTATTCCAGGTGAGATCTTGTGCCTGAGAGAAACCCGTAATGCTTTAGGAAATAGAGATGATTTCACTGTATCTTTTGATAGGCATTCTGCTGTCAAAGCAGCTATGAGGTGGTTTTCCTGGTTGCTCTAGTTTTATGATTGAGATCAGTAAGTAGTTCTAACTCCAAAAATGTCCTAAGAAACGCTGTTTTATCCTTTTATTTAATTGACTTTACATTGTGTGGATATTGGGATAATTTTCTGTGCTGTTGTGAACACGTAGGATTTCTGTAGTCTGTCTAGTGGCAACCTTTTGTTTTAATATTTTTAAAAACCGTATTTATTCTTTAACTCATTGCTCATTAAATTCTCACTAATGAAGAAAGTGTTCTCTTCCTCCCCACAGTGGCCATGTTGTGCTAATCCCAGAGTTCAGTCTTCCTTTGGAGTATTACTTAATCCCTTTCCTGATAATAGTAGGGATCTGTCTTATTCTCATCGTCATATTTATGGTAAGTTCATTCTTTTAATAACATTTTTTGTTTCAAACAAGTCATCAGGGAGCTGTCACATACTGAGGTTAAAGAAAGGGATACAGTAAGGGAGCAGTGAAAGCTGTGTGCACTGCACATACCTTACCACGCCTGCCTGTAATCCTTTAGTTTCTCAATAGAATAAATAGGTGCAGAATTTAGTCAGAGGGGTATGAGGAGCCCTTTGGATGTTCTGCCTGCCCTATAACCACTTACAGGTAATTGTGCTCACTGCCACTTTTCCACTGCACAAGCCCTTGGCCCCCTACAAAGTGCTCTTGGACACCATGGGCACATCCCACCTCTCCAGCCCTGGTAACCATTAGTCTCAGTCTTCTGTGGTGCAGTGATCCAGGTGCATGTTTACCTACCCACAGTGCAAATTTCAAAGGACTTGTTAGTGTGTATAATGTGGTTCAGGCCTTTGCTTGTTTGTCATCATATTTGGAAGGGGATGTCATGTATCACAGGTGCTGGAATTAGAAATTGAACAGAAATAGCATTAGGGACTATTGAGAAAATGGAAATAGAATCTTTGGTATGGTTATTTAGCTTAGTAGTATTAGTTATCTTACTTAGCTGTCATAGTATGGCATAGTATAATGTGTAACAGTGGTTTGAAGTAATCCCACGACTCCCCCCCAGACTACTGCTATCAGTACTGTACATAATATGAAACCAGATCTGATGAATGTGGGAACAATCATCTAAAACTGTTGTAATAATCTAAATCTGCAAAGAAAAGCAGTCAAATTACTGAATTGAATTGTGTTTTGCTCTGCAGTATGCCTCCTGCTTTTCACAGACCTCAGTCGAGGATTGCAGCACGGGTCATTATTTTGTGTATTGTGGACATAACTTTTTCTTTCTCTTGTTCCTCTCCAAAAAAAGCTTGTATATTCTCAGTTCCAAGTGCCATGGTCATGGAGAGCATCCTTTTGGCTTTTTTGGCTTCATCCTTGAGTTCAGACAAGGGAAGAGGTGATTCAGTGTGATCTGGAGTTTCCTTTTGATTACCTTACTGCAAAGCTTCATAAATCAAAACTTTTATTGTTTTTATTGCTTTAACTTACTGTTCATGTTGTCTTATGTCTGTTTCCAGATCACAAAATTTGTGCAGGACAGACACAGAGCAAGAAGGAATCGGCTTAGGAAGGATCAGCTTAAGAAACTTCCTGTACATAAGTTTAAGAAAGGCAAGTGGATCGTTCTTTGTATTACTGAGTGAACCCTATTGTTTTTAACACCAAAAAAAACTCTCTGAATAGAGAGGCTGTTAGTTTTTAGAGGTGATTTTGAGATGCTCCAAGGGCTGGAGCTCCTCTGCTCTGGAGCCAGGCTGGGAGAGCTGGGGGTGTTCACCTGGAGAAGAGAAGGATCCAGGGAGGCTTTAGAGCCCTTTCCAGTGCCTGAAAGGGACTGATAAGAAAGGTGGGGACAGACTTTTTAGCAGGCCCTGTTGCAATAGCACAAGGAGCAATAGTTTTGAACTAAAAGAGGGTGGATTCGGAGTAGCTGTTAGGAAGAAATTTCTTACAATGAGGATGGTGACACCCTGGCAGAGTCTGCCCAGAGAGGTTATGGCTGCTCCATCCCTGAAACATTCAAGGCCAGGTTGGATGGGGCTCTGAGCAACCTCATCTAGTGAAAGGTGTCCCTGCTTATGGCAGGGGGGTGGAGTAGGTGACCTCCCAACTCAAACTATCCTGCAGGTATTTGTCTGGAAACACTTGAAGAATGTGGTGAGTAAATACCAGTGGCACGTGAGTTGCCCTAACATTACAGAGAGTATAGAAAGAAAATTGTCTTATGGGCATTTTAACTTCTCTGCCTTTCTGGAGGAATACTCCTTTCATTCAATCACAATACTTCTTTGAGGGCAAGAGCAATTCAAATCTAATGCCAAAATACTTGCTGTTGTGATTCTCTGTAATCAATACATTTATGCAAATCTAATGACAACATTGAGAAATTAAGCTGTTACTTAATTCAGTGAAATAGAAAAGCTGACTCAAGGCACTCTTTATTGCAGTCCAGCCCTCAAAAGTAGGGAAAAAAAATCGGCTAGTTTTCTTCTCCACCTTGTTTTTAAATACTGTTACCAGTCTACCATCTGATAATTCGTTCCCACAAGCTATTTCAAGATAAGAGAAGAAAAGGTGCAAAAAGCGGTTAAATGAAATGGTTGATTATTGCTTGGCATGTGTCAGTAGGGAACATATTTGCTGAGGGACAAGGACCAGGCCAGGGGATGTGCCTGGGTTCAAGGGCAGAACCACTTGCTATTTTTTGCCCTTGACAAAGCCAGCCTGCATTATTAATGTCATTGCTCTCACTTTGTGCAGAGCAGATGTTCAGTTTGAGAGGATACAGTATTTGTCCAATGTTAATCAGCCTCATAGGAAAAAAAAAGTTTTCTTTTGCAGGGCTGACAGAGCCTTTCTCTAGTGACCTGTTGCTGTGGATTCAAAATTAACTCTATAAAATTATCTTAAACCATAAAGCAAATAGTAATTTTGTTTTCTCTTATTCTTTATCTCTGAAATCTAATTAGAATAAAAATACAAAGTAAATTATGTTGGACTTTAAAGAGAAATTTGCAAGAAAAAGTCACTTCAAGAAAGCCAATTCATGTCCTTTTCAGTTGGTTGTGTGTGTTTGTAGTGAGTGTCTTGGAATTATATGACTAAGGAGCCAGTGTATGAGAGTGTTTTATTGCTGTTTTTGACATTCTCCTTTCTCTTTGCTTGTGGAATCTCACACCATGGGAGTTGTTTGGAGCTCAGTCAATCCTGTAAAGCAAATCTGGCTGGGGGCACCCAGGGCTCCTCATCCGTGGCTCATGGAAACCCCACCAAGAGCATAATGCTGCAACTACACCTTCAGTTTCCTTAAGCAAATCATAACTTTGATTCTGCTGCTGTGAAATTAATCCCTTGGACTATTTCCTTTAAATCCTTTCTCTAAAAGTACAAAGTGTGACCCAGTACTTTCAGTATGTTACCTTTGGCAATTATAATAAACACAGATTGCTTCATGCCTTTCTGTGAAAGAGAGGATTTCCCAAGGCAGGGTTATGGAACTTCAGTCTCCTTGATAGTATATCCAAAGAATTTTACCTTTTGCTTTGGGAGAATAGGTGAAAGTAGCTCCTGTGGACTATAACACTATTTTTATAATCCAGGGATGCTGGATTTTCTTTTGTCTTCAGCATTTTCTTAAAAATCTGTATTGAAACAAATTGATGCATCAGTCACACGCTAAAGCTGAGACACTACAGCTACTGTTCCTTTCTTGTGCTGCTTTTTGTGTCATGGATCACTGTGCTGCGAAAGGATTTTCAGGGAAAACTGGCTTCAGTGAATTTCTTCATCAGGAGGTTGATAGGCAGACAAGGATGGTTCTGGAGGGGTGGCTTCCTTCTACCATACCTGAAGAGTTGTTAACACAGAGAATTTTGAACAAATACCACTGTAACTGGAATTCTTTCCAAATTTCAGTAGTTTTTGGATCAGGTACTGAACATTTCTGTGGTTTGTAAGGAATGCAGTAACAGGACATGGGCCATTGGTTCTCTGCAAAGTCCTGATCAACAGGCCTCACATCGAATAATTCCACAGAATGCAGCACAGGGGGGGATCAAAATCTGTTTTCTGCACTGGAAGAGGTTTGGTTATGTGTTGTGGTTCCTTACAAAATGACTTATATTCTGGTCACACAAAAGTGAGTGGGAGTGGAGTATAATCTCTTTATAACAAAACTGAACACAGGGAAAAAGACAAATCCATTGACTGTGCCTGTCATTTGATTGGTAGAAAATCTGAATGTTCTGAAGAGCCATAGCTTAGCAAACTGGAGAATATTGTAGAATTCAGAAATATAATATTTCCAAGCTAGCTTAACTTTACACTAAAATGGAATCTAGGCCAAGACTGAAATGATTTTTAGATCTGAAGTGCAATGAAATTAAAGAGTGTAACCTTTCACTCAGTTTTTTCTACATTGAGTGTCAAAAGTTACAATCCTAAATAAGTGGTGAGGTACCTGATAAAGAATCCAAAATTTGGATGCTATATTCACAAGACTTAAAAACTGGTGGTTGGTTAGGTGTTAGTATGAAAGAGAAGCTTAACTTCAGAGAGTCAGCTTGAGGACAAGCCCCAACAGGTGAGAAATAGTAAACTGCAGGAGGGTGTGTAATTTTAGGTAAATACATACATTTAAATATGATATATATTGACTTTTTGTGTACATACATGCAGATTGATACATGTGATCAATCAATAGCCATAGGTGTGTGTCAATGCCTTTTAAACAGGTCTGCCACAGTAAGTGCAGTTTTGCAGTTTATTATGTGTTCCTAAATTGATTACTTTTTCCCTGAAAACAGGATTATAACTAAACTAATTACTGTTCATTACTGACCCATCTGCCTGACTGCATGGTACAGTTGTGGTCTAATAGAGGAAACAAGGCAGAAGCTCTGCCAAAGTCTCAGCAGCTGCAGTTTTGCATTTTTCATTGCTCAAAGCAATGAAAACATATAAATGTGGATAGGTAATTTTGTACTGCTGAACATTTTTTTATTTATATGTGCAAAGTAGTTAGAATATAATTTTGTATACTAAATGCTCTCCATGGACAGTTTATTTAAGCAAGGTGCTTTATTTTGCAGTGGTGTCCATACTTGCATTTTTCCTGATTCTTTCAGTGGCTCTGAGTCAGTTTCTAAGCTGCAGTAATGGGAATTTGAGAAAAAGAGGTCTGAAAAGTACCTGTTTTAGAAATTAAGTCTTCTGTCTTCATGGAGATGAAACAGCTTGGGAAGCAGTCCAGGAGAAATGCCGAGTGCCTGGGTGCTGCACAGACCTGCCTCCCTTCCCCAGGCCCCGGGGAGGGCAGGCACCCAGGAGGGTTGGGTGGTTCCAGGGCTGCTGGTCTGTGGGAGGAAGGGAGCAGGTGGGCTGCAGTGGACAGACAGGGTGGGTGTTGGTGGAGGAGCTTCTCTCTTCTCTGTCCATGGAATTTCTCCTCTGTGGTATTTCTACAGAAAGCTGAATCCCCTTTCAGACTTCAGATTGTTAGATTTAAATTATCAAGCTTTTAAAAATTATTTTTCTTGCGTGGTCATTCCTCTGCTATGTGATCAGAGTACTCTTTCTTGGTTTGTGTTTGAATTAATCTTTAGAGGATGTGGAGGGCTACATTGCAGGCTCTGAAACAGTATTTACCCCTCTGGAACGACTGCTCTTGATGTGTTTTACTCTGGCAGTTTTCTTTTTCCTGCTGCATCATGTTAGGAACACTAGTGATCAACCAGTTTCTTCTCAGATGTTTGTAACTGATGAAATCTCAGCTCAAGGATGTAACTTGCATCTTACAGGATGGAATTTAATTAATGTGCATCTCCAGGTTTGCAGATTTTTCTCTGCTATCCTGGTTACCCTCTGGATGATCCCTACTTAATTGTGTCTTGTGTATGTATAACTGATATGTCCCTTTGGGGGCAATTTTGTAACAAGACAATACCAGTAACTCCTCCAGGCTAATGAACAACTTCAACCCTGCCAGGAGCAGCTTCCACTTACCAGCTTCCTCTGCTAATCCTTGATGCCCTTACTGACCAGGAGCAGTCATTTCACATGCAGAGCTTCCCTGGCTGTTGTACCAATGTCCACAGAGAGAAGATGGGCCATATTTCTTAATTCTAGAAATCCATTTGCAAAGGCATTGCCTACCTTCCCTGTGATCCTGGTAGGTTTGATCCTGTTTTCCAGTTATTTATGTATCTTTTCACTCGTGAAGTGCCCTAACTTGTGTTATGGATGTGTCTGGAAAGGGCACTCTCCTCCTCTCCTCCTGTTCAGAGGTCATTTGTACTTCCCAGAAGAGAGTCATGAATGCAGAGGGGTAAGGACGGCACCAAAAGGTTCAGGACTTTGTGTTTATCTGGAGAGAGATGGGTCCGAATCCATGTGTTGAGGGAAGGGTGTAGGAACTAAACCATGGACAGTGCATTGTTCTGCTTCCTGCTGGGAGGTAGTGAATGAATTCCTTACCGTGCTCTGCTTATGTGTGCAGCTTGTGCTTTACCTTTTGAACTGTCTTTTTCTCAGGGGTTTTCTGACTCTTCCCCTTCCAGTCCTTTTCCCTATCCCTCAGGTGTAGTGAGTGAGTGGCTGGGCTGAAGCCATCACAGGACAGGAGCAACTTTGAGGGGCAGTGTCTTCAGGGAAAGGGAAAGAGCCATGGAAGGACCATGTTGTAAAGCCCTTGACAAAAAGATGAGACAGGAGTGCACTGACCTATAAGAAGTGTCTCTACCACCCCAGCATATGCTATGTCAGTACTGTCAGTGCTGTGTATCCTGTTTGTGAGGTTTGTTACAAAACACTGAACTTCATCCTGTGACCAGACTGTCATTCCTGATTATGATTCTTATTTTTACCCAGTTTTGCNTCCTTGATGCCCTTACTGACCAGGAGCAGTCATTTCACATGCAGAGCTTCCCTGGCTGTTGTACCAATGTCCACAGAGAGAAGATGGGCCATATTTCTTAATTCTAGAAATCCATTTGCAAAGGCATTGCCTACCTTCCCTGTGATCCTGGTAGGTTTGATCCTGTTTTCCAGTTATTTATGTATCTTTTCACTCGTGAAGTGCCCTAACTTGTGTTATGGATGTGTCTGGAAAGGGCACTCTCCTCCTCTCCTCCTGTTCAGAGGTCATTTGTACTTCCCAGAAGAGAGTCATGAATGCAGAGGGGTAAGGACGGCACCAAAAGGTTCAGGACTTTGTGTTTATCTGGAGAGAGATGGGTCCGAATCCATGTGTTGAGGGAAGGGTGTAGGAACTAAACCATGGACAGTGCATTGTTCTGCTTCCTGCTGGGAGGTAGTGAATGAATTCCTTACCGTGCTCTGCTTATGTGTGCAGCTTGTGCTTTACCTTTTGAACTGTCTTTTTCTCAGGGGTTTTCTGACTCTTCCCCTTCCAGTCCTTTTCCCTATCCCTCAGGTGTAGTGAGTGAGTGGCTGGGCTGAAGCCATCACAGGACAGGAGCAACTTTGAGGGGCAGTGTCTTCAGGGAAAGGGAAAGAGCCATGGAAGGACCATGTTGTAAAGCCCTTGACAAAAAGATGAGACAGGAGTGCACTGACCTATAAGAAGTGTCTCTACCACCCCAGCATATGCTATGTCAGTACTGTCAGTGCTGTGTATCCTGTTTGTGAGGTTTGTTACAAAACACTGAACTTCATCCTGTGACCAGACTGTCATTCCTGATTATGATTCTTATTTTTACCCAGTTTTGCCTTAAGTTTTGTCAGTAACTAATTAATACCTGTATATAAAGTGAATCCTATATATTAAATCCTTTCATCTTATTTTGAGTGGCCATGAAAGAATATTAGAGAGGTAGTACTTCACACAGTTTAAACCATTTTTATTAACCTAAAGTGGACAAACTCTGGTCCCAAGGAGGTGAGAAGTCTTCAGCAGGCAGGAGCTGCCTTGTCTGGGCAGTGGGGAGCACTGGTTCCTCCAACGCAAGGGGCCAGCTGGGAGAGCCTGGATGTTTGTCAGGAGAGTCTCCTGCAAGTCCTTTGAAGTCAAACTGATTCTCACTTATGTGCTGTAGGTGATGAATATGACGTGTGTGCCATCTGTCTGGATGAATATGAGGATGGAGACAAGCTCAGGATTCTTCCATGCTCTCATGGTAAGCAGCTGTATTTTAAGTTTGTATTTGGATTAAAACAACTCTGCAGAACACTGTCTAAAACCCACAGCAAATATGTTTAGTGAGTGTTTTTTTTTTAATTTCTTTTTGCTAATATGCAGGAATATGTAAACAAAATGGGAAAAGAGAAAGGTTGCTTTCTCCTTTTAAATGCCAAAAAGCTAGCTTTCCCACTTTTTATTTTTCCTTGGATGTACAAATGAAATAGAATCTGGACTTGACACTGCCCCTAAATATCTGTATTTAATGGAATTAAAACTTTTAAAACACCTTCTACACTTAAAAAAACAGGCTTTCCCTTTCCCCAAGACAAATAAACCATAAAACCTAATTGAGCTCTTGGTGACTGGAGGTGTGGTTGGAGGAATGGGTCTGTCCCAGAGCCTGTGTCCATGCAGACCCACTGCCTGACTGCACCTGGGGATCATTGTTAGTGGGATATGTTGCCTGTGACAGTCTTTCTCAAATCCAGCCCACTGCAGGAGTGTACTTAGCAGTCAGGTATCTGTCTGTAAGACAAGACTGTTCTTGACTGCCTGTAAGTACAAGGAAGCATTTTAAGTGCTTATATCTAGAGATCTGGAAGAGGCCTGGACCCAAGAGCATCTCTAGATTTAAACGTATTTTTGATAAAAGCTGTATAAAAACTATGAAGAAAGATAGGATTCACCCATCCTAGCTTGGGACCCTCTCTCTGCCTCTCAGGCCAATAACTATATTACAGCTGTTTTGGCTGGATACAGTTTTATCCAGCTTTTTCTCACTGAACTACTCTGAGCAGGCACTGTGACAGCAATCACCACAGCACTAGGAGATTGTTAAAAAAGAGGCAGCTGATGTTACAGCCTCCCATGCACAGCCAGTGACAGGCTGAGCTTTGTAGATCTTCGGTTGTAAAACCGATTTCAAACCAGGCTGACAAACCAGGAGTTCTCAGAAGACCAAGAACAGGTCCATGGCATCTCTCCCATGGGGCTGCAGAGGTAACTAAGCTTGGATATCACCATCCACCACCATCAGTTTTTGTGGAGAACATGCTGCCAACATGCTTGACCAGGTACTGAACGTGGCATGCTGGCCTGTGCAAATATGAGCTCTATGCCAAGTAGGAGTCTCTGTTACTAAGCAGAGCTGCATTTTTAATAGCATTAGTAAAACACTTAAATACAGGGTTGTTTTTGTTTAAACTCAGCCAGTCTGGTTGCAATACCAGCTGCAGACCTAAGTTAAAATCCACAAAGTCAGGTAGTAATTTTACTAATGAGGTGCTTTGGTACATGGTGGTGTGAAGGTTAGAGGCCTTGTGAGGATGATGATGGTGGGCATTCCTGCTGTAGAGTTATTAGAACTCCTCGAGAAGCTTTAAAGTTTATCTTGTTAAATGTGGCCTGTTGCAGGACTGCTCTCACTCACTCAGTAGAGAACACAAGTATTCATTGCATATACCCATGTGGCTGAGATCCTAATCCATCAGTTTTGTACAGGCTATATGCCAACAAATTTGGGGCTACAATTCTCTATGGGTTGGTTGTCTCTATGTATGGGTTGCTCTAAAATTCTTACATGTTACTGAACAGAAGCACAGTTCAGCAGGTTTCCCTGTCCTTTTCACTTGAATGATGATGTCCTTGTATTTTGTTTTCTAACAGCATATCACTGCAAGTGTGTGGACCCCTGGCTGACAAAAACAAAAAAAACCTGTCCTGTGTGTAAGCAGAAGGTGGTCCCTTCCCAGGGGGACTCTGACTCGGAGACAGACAGCAGCCAGGAGGACAACGAGGTGTCTGAGAACACTCCTCTGCTCAGACCCCTGGCCTCGGTCAGCACACAGTCCTTCGGGGCTCTCTCCGAGTCCCACTCCCATCAGAACGTGACCGAGTCCTCGGAGTACGAGGAGGATGACAATGACAATGACAATGTTGATAGCAGTGATGCAGAGAACGGGATGAACGAAGAAAGTGTAGTGGTTCAGCTGCAGCCCAGTGAGGACAGGGAGTACAGAGTGGCAAATACTGTCTGAGACTACTAATGACCAATAGTGTATGAACAAAAGGGTTCTTAAGGCTATTTACAAACCTTTGCATAGGGAATCTCTTCTAATCTGTAATCCATTTGGTTTCTTTGATAGGAGCAGCAGTTCATGTAGTAGTACTTGGGTTAAATCATTACTGATAGATTTCTTTTTGATTCAGGTATTCAGTCACACATTCTGTCTTCTCAAAACCAACAGTTAAACTGGACTTCACGATGCTGATGAATAATGTTAATAGTTTGTATCAATAGAAATATCACACAGACTCTAATGTCTTTTGTTGAAACAGGATTTCTCTGGAAGTACTTTTATTTCCATTTTGTAGCTACAACTGAGTCATTCTGAGAGCAATATTTATTACATGTAGGTATGTGTTACCCCTTAAGCCCAACAAAACCTGTATTTGCATGTTTGTATAGTTTTCCTAAGAACTGTCACCACTACTGAAAGTGTAGAACAGATTGATATTCTGTGTGCTGGTGTATCAAAACAAAGCAGAAGAAATTCCACTTTTATCTCAAAGCAGTGATTCCAAACAATCCTATGGAGTTTGCCATGGTAGCTGAGTTTAAGCAGTTCCATTGAGCAATTTCCAGGACAAGGAAACTTGGAATAGATCTTTAGTTCCAAGCAATTCATAAGGTCAAGTCCACCATAAGCAAATGAATTATCCCTCCTTGCTACTACTTTGTTGTCTGGTTTCCAGTGAGGATTTGGGAGTTGGGGGAGATAACCAAGATCGTTCCACATAGAAAAAGAATTTTAGGTAAGTATTATATTGATCCTCTGCTCATGTACCTCTCACTAAGAGCATTTTACACTGCATTAGTCTGCTAAACTGTATATAAAAAATTGTTCTTTTCAAATACCTGATTTGAAAACAAGTGCTTACACCTGTCTCACAGAACTCAGTACTTACTAGTGTATCACAAAAGGTAAATTCTATATAATACCTCTGTAACTATGTAGAAAGTAAAACCATACGTATACTCAACATGGAGATTTTTTTATATGGCCTTGACTAAGGAAAGCTTGAAAGAATGTTAATAAACATGTTTTCCACTTTAAATATCAAAAGGAGTTTATTTAACTTTTGCATTACTTGATTCATCATGTAGTCTCCTACATTTACTACTGAGGTTGAAGTGCTTTTGAAGGTGCAGGACATGGAACTGTTGGGATCCCTGAGCACAATCCCCTGTGTTGTGTTGTAAATCCTGGTACAAGGAGCTGCACTGACCAGTGCTGTCTGCAGGGGTCTGAGGTGTGTGGAGAACATTTTCCTTCTCTTGTAGCCTGAGGAGGAGTTCTGGACCAGCCTGGGTGCAGCTGGGGGAGCAGGAAGGAGGACCAGAGTGCTCTGGACAATTCCTGCTCTGGCAGCAGCTGCAGATCTGCAGGCCCAGTGCTGGAGCCCAGGACAGGCAGGTGAGGTGTTGTCAGCTGCGATTTCTCACTTAACACTCCATGCAGTGCAGGTTTGTCCTCTGGGCCCATCTGAGAGCAGGGAAAGTTTATTTTGCACAATGAGGCAGAGTAAAAGGATAATAATGAAAGGATGATTCATCCCCAAACCACTGCCACCAGCAGCCATGGGTAAGGACAGTCAGGGTTGTGGTGTGTTTTCACCAGGCAAAATTCCCCTTCAGCATGCACGTGTCTAGGTGAGCCCAAATGGGAAAATGAATTTTGAAAATGTAATTACTAAGCTGAAAGGTGTTTCTTAAAATAGGTCCCTGCTGTTCCACGAGTGTGTATGTTTATTAGTTACTGTATTTCAGGCACCCCAAAACCTGGAGTTCCACAACCATGAACTGACAAACTTTGTAATATGCTCTGTGTTATCCTGCTTGTAGTAGTGGCTGCAATTAGATGGATGGACACTATTCTGCTATGGAGATTCACCAGCAAATGCATTTGAAAAATTTGATCCAACACCTAATTCTTAGCAGGAATTAGGTAAGCAGAATGCTTAGCAGAAGCGTAGGGGTGACATACAGACACCTCCTTGGGACAGGGGAGCTGGTCAGAAAGGAACAACGTGAAACTAATGAATGTGGTTAAGTACCTGGTGTGTGCTGCCAGGAGCTGCTCCTGCCACTGAGTGTTTCTACAGCCAATTCCTGCCTCTCTGGCCTTACCACAGAAGCAGCTTTGGGGATGTACCCTCACCCCCACCACCAGTTCCCCAACCAGGGAGAAACAAGAGTTCTGCATCAGAAGGTGAGTGCAATTTTGTGTTCAGACACAGAGCACAGCTTCACACGTGTCCTTTGGGGGAAGCAGGAGGTTTGCATCCTCCATCCTTGCTCTTGATCAGGCGTTTGCTCTGGGCACGTTGGTCTGTTCCGGCTTTGGCGCTGGGAGATCCAGTTCAGACATGGAGCCACTTAGTGGGAGAATATGAATTCTATATATAGGAAAGTTTTAGTTAGACCTGGATCCAGTGCCAAGCAGAGGAGCAGGTGCAGCTCTGACACTGATGACGGTGTGGGGAGGGAGGGGAGAACAAAGGCCTTTCTGGGTCATGCCCAGCAGCACCTGACTAATATGGGGGCTCAGGAAGGCCAAGCCTTGCTAGAGATCAACCATCTCAGCCCACTGAGATGTTTTGAGAGTCCTCAGGCAGAATTACGAACGAGGTGGAATCCTTTGGGGTAATGGAGACCTTAAATCTGCCTCCTCCCTGGGTGAGGGGAGCACGTCCCCACCTTCTGTGCATTGACCCCTTTGCTGCATCCTGTGCAAAGTCTACAGCTTGTTTCAGGGATGATGTAATGGGCATTCAGAGGGCAGGGGAACTCCTCACCAGAGATGGGTAAGTGTGGAGTTAAGTGACAAGACATCATCTAGTTTAAGATGACCCAAGACTGGCCTTTGGCCTTTGTATTATAATCCTGCTGTCTTGAAAAACTTAGAACTGCCCTTAGACCTTATGTTGGGTATGCACTGAAGGGCCTCAGAAGATTCCTGGGTGGGGGGGAAAAAATTACCAACAGTCCGATTTTGTTTGGTTGGAATAAATTTATTTCATCTGTCTGTAAACAAGGTGTTTTTAATAGTTATGGCATTTTTTGAAATGCATATTAAATCAGATGAGTTAGACTGTATCCCAGATGTAACAAAGTGCAGGGAAAGAAATGGACAAATCAGCGACAAGAATTTGTTTAAATCTGTACATTATCCACAAGGCCCAACAATAGAAGCAAATACTAGAATGTCCCTAAGGTAGTGCCAGTTGAAAGAAACCCTCGGAGTCAGTTAAAATCCATCTCACAATAGCAACAGTTCTTTTTTTTTTTTTTTAACAATAGTATGGCA
Source organism: Neodrepanis coruscans (assembly GCA_013400695.1). Lineage (NCBI taxonomy): Eukaryota > Metazoa > Chordata > Aves > Passeriformes > Philepittidae > Neodrepanis > Neodrepanis coruscans. Next base: position 1,744 of record VYZS01008397.1, on the reverse strand, counting down.
CAGAATACATATTAAAAAATTCATCACAAGACAGCCAAGTCAGTTATTCCAACCACTACCATCTCCCATTTATTCTTTAGTATACAGAGTTCTGCAGTTCTTGCAATGGACATACAGGTCAGAACCGTGCCTGAACTGAGAGTTTGGTTACAGACATTTCAGATGACTCGTGCACAAGGCAGCTCACTCCATCATTTCTGCAGCAAGGGTATGACAGGCCAAATGAAGATTTTAAATTTGAAATGGCATTTTGACAGTTTAGCTTGCAAACTACCAACCTTCATCCAAACAGTGGCTTCAGAGCAGCCAGCCAAACTCTGCACCACCGAGTGATCTGGCAGAAAAACCGAAGCCAGTCAGAGCTCCCAGGGTAGCTGAAGGTGGCAGTTTTCCACAATGACACTGCAATTTCATATTAAAAAACAAAAGCAACCCCATTCCCCCTCCCCCCCACCAACCCTTAAGCTGCAAATTAAAATTGGTCCTATGAGAAACTGAAACCAGACACACTCCAGCTGGTTACGCCAGGCTAACTAGTGGCCAAAGTGGCAGCCTTGCACAACTCAACTACAGAACAGGAGCTGGCAAAAAAAAAAAAGTGTCTGAGCTATTGCAATGATGGAATGTCTGGGGAGTCCCTGGGATGGTGGCTTTAAGGTCATGGGAGGAAGTGCATCTGTACCCTTTCATAGTTTTGTGATTGCACTTGTTAAGCAGTACAAGCTTCAGACACCATCAAGGAAAAATAAGAGACTTAAGCCTACAATGAAGTGCAACAACAAAACTAACGTGACATTAAAAGCTTTTGAGTGGCAAATTGGTTAAACAAACCAGGCACTATAAAAATGGGTGTCAGCAAACACATGGGTTTAAAAAACAGAAACAAAGAGCAAGACAGAAGTGAAGATATGCATGCACTTTTTTCCTCCCAACCATGCTCTGTGAAAGGAAGACTAGTGAGCTGTGACTCGCTCAAAGTGCTGAAGAGGCATTGATCAAATTAGATTGTACAATCGGCACCTTGTTTAGTAACTCAGTTGTTTAGTTGCCAATCTCACACTAAGTGCTAAGACGAAGCAGAGCCTACGCTTGGCCTGTTCCCCTGTCCAAGGTATCATGCATATCCTCGTGGTGGTGGTGCCACTCGGGCTGGGTTACCTACAGTGGTTACAGAGATGAACGAGGGGGAACTGCAGTTATGACAGTAGGAAATGGGTAAATAAAAAACACAAACTACCATCTACAGTCTGGTAGCACTGAGCACAAGCGGGTGGTGGTGCAGACAGCTGCTAGTGGATGGGGAGAGGCTGCTCAGACATGAGACCTCCTCAGGTATAAAGCCAGTTCATATGCTTTCTTGTTGAGTGTCCCTCCATGGACACCTTCCTTTCCCATGACTATAACCAATGCTGGAGTACACAAGGAAACAAAACAGAAATGAACAGAATTAAAGGGAGAAAAAAAATAACACCTTTCCCCACCGACAAAGGGATACAAAGGAGACACAGGTTCATACCCCATCACCCTGCATTGCTAGTAAAGTTTCCAGAATGTAAGGTTTAAAGCTCACCGCCAGGAAAGTTTAATAGCAATCTTCCCCTAATACTTAACAGTCTGCCTAACAACTAGAACCCAGAGTCTCTCAAGTATTTTGCCATTGAGTATGCCTTCTTATTCAATCCGCCTCCATGGACCCCTTCTTTGCCCATTACAAAGACCAAGACTGAAAGAGAAAAAAAAAAAA